>JAQFYQ010000763.1:0-15408 GCA_034694885.1 Buchholzia appendiculata | reverse complement strand
TTGACGATAGCTCGACTATTTCGCACTATAGCTGCGTGACCTAGTTTCTGCATGCATGCGGGTATCCGGGCTTGCCAACAGTGTGTACTGGAAATTACGAGATGTGTTTGACCTGTGGAGTTATAGTACGAGCAGAAGTCTACAACTCATACGTCATATCTGTGAATGAATCATTAACAGTGTAATCCTTAACTTCTTCGGCAGATCAGGATTTAAAAATATTGATGAAATTGTTAATAACAAAAATACTGTGCATGTACTCGTATGTGTATATGTGAATATGTGTATGAAATGCATAATTATATAATTGTACATTATGCATGCACTATGTTGGTGTGCGTAACTATAAGGCAGTGTAAAAAATTAACTTTTCATTTTCACCTGAATATATATATATATATATATATATATATAATATATAGTTTTATATTACTCCTTTTGAAACCGGTGTGTGTGTGTGTTAGAGCAATTCAGAATTCCTCCATGGTTCCATTTAGAGCACTCCCTATTTTCGATGCTGTATGAATGGCGCTAGTTGATGACGCAATACATTCAGGCTATGACGTCACTCTACTCCTCTACGTCATTGTTTCTATGAGTCATATAGACGGATGTACTGGTTCACCCTGTGGCGACCATCTTGTATTCTATTTCTCGCTTAATGAGACCGTTATCCACCGCGTGCGGTTTAATTAAGTACGTTTGCATAACAATAATAATTTTTCTGCCTAGATATAATCTGTGCAGTTTTTTACAGTTTTCTTTTGCAATGCGGCAGCTTAAATTACATAGCTTAAATTACATAAGTTGATGAGTGTCATTAGTGAAGCAACGATTTCATTATCTGGCGGTAAATAAAAATAAACTGATCAAAGAATATCGCCTTCAGTGCTACGTCGTTATCGTTTCTACGCACCATGCTTGGTGTCCCAAGTAGCGTCAGTAAATATTCCCTCAAAGCGGTTGAGCTGCAAACTAGTCAGTACAGACAGTTCCGCGTTCGTTCACTGTTGTAATATTCCTAATGTAAAACTCATATGAGAGCAAAGCAAAGTTATTGAACTAAAGGTCTCAATCGTATCTAATCCGGATGTTGCACGGGATTGTGCATTAGGCTATAACAATAGTCTCATTCCTCTGTTTCTTGAGCTTGATTCCTATTCGGGGTGGTTGCTAGATTTTAGTTGAACTCAAGTATAACAGCTCAGTGGTATAAGTTTCTTGAAATAAATTTTGATGATGATGCTGAAATGATCTGAATTTCGGACAAAGCAGCTTCTGTATTGTTCAACTCTGCAGGACTTTTTGCTCACACTATATGAAGGCATGACATGTCAGTCTTATACATCGCTCACAGTCACAGTAAAAGAAAGAAAGAAAAGAAAGAACGCATGAAGAAAGCCTGTGAAAGAAGCGATGATTTATTAAGACGATAATATTGTTGCTTTTCCGCATTCGGAATAATCTTTATTCTCTCTATGTATATCTAACCTGTCCGGTGTTTGCCAAGGTTGCGCCCGTAGGCACACACCTCTCTAGCTGTGATTGTGACACTATAGCTTCTCGTGATTTGATGAGTTAGTCATCCAACCGCAACTGTCACCCAGTGAGCAGTGGCTTGGAAAAACGCCAACGTTTATTATTCTATGACAGTTCGGAGAGTGCGACAAGGTGAAACGCAACAAAACCTAAACAGAAATCGCCTTTCCGTCTTGCACGACCTTGTACGTGTTCTTTTTCTACTCATGAATCATCGGCACAGCTGAGCTTTCATTCACAAAATTATGTTCTGCTATCAATTTGTGTTTTGCCACTAGAGCGACGATTATTATAATTTATCGGGTGACTAAAATCCGATAGTATTAAAAATAATATTTTGATAATTTTCTGCGTTTAGAATTGTCCGATTTGTCAATAGCGTCAGTTATTTTTAGAAAAAGATTTCGTTTTCCTAATGAAACTACTTTGCATTTAAATAACATATCATTTGAGTGCGAACATTATGCCATCAATGAAAGTGGCCTATATACTAATCAGACAGTTTCTGCAGCTTGCTTATAACTAGAGTATAATTCATAAATTAACAAGACTTGTAAATGACTACCTGGGAGGGGTTGTGGTGATTTGTCAGAGACCGCTGTTTGTCCTTGGCAAGGTTCGGTTTCTTGCTCCACTGACTTTGTGCAGTCGACACATTCTATACAAACCAACCTGTCGCCGCCCGCTTAACAAACAAACTTGGGTCGTGATCTCTAGCTTTGATGAAATTACAAAACGGCCCTTTGCCTCGTCCATCTCTATAGTAATAGTTGTAGGTAGCATCGCCTAGATTCAACTCTGTCGTCGGTTTTGGGTTACAGGTCAGAATAAGAATAACCTATTACCTATACTTCAAAGTTAGGAATGCCGCGCCGCGGGTTTACCAGTGTATTCTTTACTGCTGATAACGCTGTCGGGTGGACTTTTGAATGCAGCTTAGAAAAAGCATTGCGTTGCTATTTTAAAGACTGAAATGAAATGGTAATGGTTTGCTTTTTGCGATCGTTAAAGAGTACGGCGTGAATTGAGCGCGGGAAGCTTTCAATAACATGGACAGATCGCTGTTGGGTTGTAGGAGTGTTGTGTAGGTAGAGCATGTGTCGTGATGTCGGTGCATGGCAGAACGATACCATCTACCGTCACGGGTGGGAACAGAGTACAAAAATTTTCTTTCGCTATTACGTCAGCAGCAGACCACAAATTTGTCACAGGAGTTTCATTCGTTCGTTGAGTAGTAATTACTGGAGGCAGTTCACAGGGAGCCCCCTGCTGTGCAAGAAATTGGGCCACTCTCTGCACTGCGGCTAAAGACAACCAAGCAAAACGAAACTGAATTGGTGCTGAATTTGATCCCAAGGCCTTTGTTGTGCGAAATAAGTGTGACTCTTCGAACGATTGAGAGAGAGAGAGAGAGAGAGAGAGAGAGAGAGAGAGAGAGAGAGAGAGAGAGAGAGAGAGAGAGAGAGAGATGTAACTAATTTACAAATACAGCATATAATATTGATTTAATTCGCATCATTTTCTAAGTTTCCTTACATTTCAAGTTGTTTCTGTATTCAATCATTCCATGACCTGCCTTTTGTTGTTCCATCTAAAAAACGGTTCTCTAAAATATCTGCTTTCCATTGCTATCATTCAACTAATTATGTTTGTTTATTTGGTTTGTTTCTAGATGATGTTGTCTACGAAGTATTACTACGCAATTTCTCCTGCAATAATAGCTCGCCAACGCCCAAAACGATACAAATCAGTTTCAAAATCGACACGTTGCGCATAGATTTGAACTTAATTCTAAATGAAAACATTCTTCCCAACTGTCGAGTCATTACAAACAAACCCGGTGGAGATTTATGGGAACTACGCAGTATTCAGTTTACGGTATGTTACTTTTTTGTACGAAATGTAGGTGCATTAAAAACCGTTAGAACAATCTAACGCCTCAAAGCTCAAGCTGTATCAGTGCCGTGCTGCATATAGTATACATGCCAAATCAAAAGTTATAGAGATAGCTGGTTCTCGAATCTGCATGACATTTCTATATGACATTTCTTTCGTATTAACATGTTTTATTATGTTTAAATTGCACTAGAATGTGATGCAGATGTAATAACATTTGTTTAATACTTTCTGATCTGAACTGATCTGAATCTGAAATTTTCTTCAATAGTTGCAACAAGCTTGTAACAAGCTTTCCCTTGATACCATTTATCTATAACTTAAGTTAGTGTAAGATATGTCTTAATGATGACATCAGTTCACTTCCTTCTAGTAGATCACTGGCTGTCAATTTACAAATAGCAAAGATCTTCTGAACTCTTACTAGTGTGTGGTTATGCCAGCAACTCTCTCCAAAGGCATGTCTGATAAACCCAGTTTTAATCCACAGTATTATTCAGCTTTGGACATAATTGAAGGGGTAACATTATTATGTAATGTTTTACCCAGTGCCATTGAAACATGATCTTTGTTTTTTTTTATTAACTCCCATTTGTCATCCTTGGCCGTCTGACTTATCTTATCCGTTGATGATGATGAAGATATTATTTATAGAAATATTACAAATTGGTGAACATAATTTAAACGCACCTGTTATATATGCATTGATATATTTCAAATATTTGTCCTACTTCGTAATATCATTATCATGTGATGTAATATTACATACTGAATCTTTGTTTGAATTAGCATTCGGCTTATTACTACGATCGAAACTGTTCGGCTTCTGTTCGTATGACGACGGTTCAGCTTCCTAATGGGTCCTGCCAGAAGAAATATGTGAGAGCTATTTATATATTTAAATATTAATCTTCGCAATGTGTTAGTAATACCATTGATACGAAGATTACAACGATAAAAATATGCTTGTTGTCAATGTTTACAAAAATTAATTTTGTAAATTGTACCGATTTGGACAATATTCAATTTTGGAATTGGACTGATTTGTACCAAATTTGTGCATTCTACAGTACTTCCAATCGGTGGACTATGTCGCCCATACAGGCTATTAAACGAATATTTTAATTTTATATAATTGCCAATCAAATCTGTTAGTTAGTATCACATTTTTGAGTCGTTGCCTTACATAACACATCAATTATTATACTTTAACTACAAAGTTACATTATAGATTAACACGTACTTAATTTATAATTAAGAGTTCAAAATCGTATAAAAGTTTACAAATGCACCAAATGTTTACCTAGTCTATAACTGCATTTACATGTATGTGTGTATTCACAGAGCGGTACATTCCGGTGGGGGTTGAAGGAATATGCAATTGAGCCGGTCACTGTTGACCCGTTGGGCAGCAAGCGGAGGCGCAGACGACGTCACGTTCGGACACGGAGGTCCGCACCGTCACAGCAGGATAACGCTCATCTAGTCTATGAAACAAAGGAAGAAACACCGAGTCAGTACGGTGCAAGTAAGTGCAAGAATACTACACGCCGCTGTTATACTTATGCAATATATTACTGATGATAATATTATTATACGTGACAAAAATGAATAGCTTTGCTACATTTGGCTAGTATGAATAACTTAAATCATTTTGCGCTGATTTTCCATCTCAGCATGGCTGAGCAAGTTCAATTTATTCTTCTTCAAAAGCTGAGTTTAAATTTTCAGTAAAATTTCTTGCACTTTTCATTTCTGCTCGTACTATCGAGCAGGTTGTGGTAGGTTCTATGGTGAGCTTATACTAATGCCATTAATGGGCCAATTTGTACTCCATAATACTGAGTAAAGGCAAATAATAGAAAAAGAAAATGATTACATATTTATGGGAGTAAAAAGACATTAAATGTCGCTATCGAGCATGTCCCAGATGTACACACATAGGCAACACACCGAGCGAGCGTAAAGAGCAACCGTGTACAGTTAGCTCCTAGTCTATTGTAGTTGCTCAAAACTGGAACAGGTTGTCAAAGTCAATGTCATCGTTCTCATTGAGTAGAAAAGCTGAGCATGGTGCTGTAGTGCCTGCAGGCGGCTAGCTGTGCCGTGTTGGCGTTGATATGGTTCGCTGATCTAACTCGGTGAGTCTCTACCTCGGTGACTTACGCCATGCTGGCACATGCGTGCCTATTAGTGTCTGAACGCGGCGGCGTGATGATTTGTGGTGTAGGGTTCGAAATTGGTTTACATCTTTCGCATGACCTGATTCGATGATAGTCGGTTTAGTCACTTAGGCAAAGGTCAGACCCATGAGAGAGAGAGAGAGAGAGAGAGAGAGAGAGAGAGAGAGAGAGAGAGAGAGAGAGAGAGAGAGAGTACAGACTTCTCTGCTGTATTGGAAATGAATCAAACATCGGTCTGATGTATAGTCTCTCAAAGAAATTGCTATATTAGTGCCCAACTACGAGATATTCTATACTGGTAATTGCCATACGATATATGAGAGACTTGTAATTAAAATCGTTTGCGAATGTATGTATTATATAGATGTGTGCAACTGTACATGTAGGTATGCATTTATGTGGTAATTATGACCTACCCGTATGACGTAAACTATTCAGAGTTGTCAGCAAAATATTCTGAAAGAAATAGTGATGCTAAGATGATTAAAGTGATGCTAAGATGATTAAAGTGATGCTAAGATGATTAAAGTAATGCAAAGATGATTAAAGTTATGCAAATATGATTAAAGTGATACTAAGATGATGATCTCGGCAGAATATCCTATTTATTATGCAATGATTCTATGTTGTGTGTAGAAATAGAAATACCGAGTTCTGCCTATCAGTCTCCTCTGGCTCTAAGCGATGGACCGGCGGTGGACCTTCAAGGGCCAATTACATACACAGTCGAACTGCTTGCTGCCATCGACTACCGTCTCTTCAAAAAGTAAATAAACAATTGATCTGTTTCTGAGTATTTTTTACCTGACTATGTTTCTCATTAAAAATTATGTATTTTCTGATGTTTCCATGAGAAACGTCTTATGGGAACTTTAAAAGACGAGCAGAAGATAGAGATGGATGGGGAATTTAGAAGACAAGGACCTGCCGGAAGGCAGAGCACTAATTAATGATTATGTTTATTATTAATAGCATTTGAAATATTATACGATGCTCCTCTTGTATATTATTTCACAATTATAATAAAGTCAACCTCATATAATTTGACCTCTATGAAATGTAACTTTTCCACTACTTCTACTTACGATTGTTCTTTTTACAGATGGTATGATCTCAGTGATAAGATAACTGATAACGATAAATCCAACGATGCCATCAACGAACTGATGTACTACTTCGCGCACGTCATCAACGGGGTACGTCATATTATAGAACTAACTGAACGTTGTTTGTCAGTTTCACGTAATTTTGTGTCGCGGCCGCTTGCGATCATCATCATCATCATCATCGTCATCGTCATCGTCATAGTCGTCGTCATCGTCGTCATCATTATTCTCATCGTCTTCATCATCATCATCACCCATTGATGGTTTACTATTCGCTTTCACTTTAATTATAGTCTAAATAAGAAATTTAATCAGTATAACGATTAATGCGATTGATAAATTGATAGAATGTAATGAACTGATGCTTGCCGAAACTTGAATTATATCTAATGGCATGCTATAACATGAATATTGTGATAAAGCTAAAGTTAAATAACATAATGATGACGATTCTATTAAAATACTTACATATGATTTATGTATTTCTAGCTTAATATTGGATGTTATTGTTGTGTACAGGTTGATACACGTTATCGGGCTATGAACAATTCTGCATTCAAGATCGGTGTCAGACTCGTTGGGTTCTACATTGCTCAAGTAAGGAAAAGTTTTTTGTACAAAGCACCTAATTGTAAGGCAAACAGTGGCACATGAATAATTTTGCGTTGAACTTGTTAGTGTGTTTGTATCAAATGGCTGCTATATACGAACATAATGTCATATTCATATTAGCATATATTTCTTATATCCAAGTCTGACGTACTCACATATCGTGGTTTGGCACTGCAAAAATGTTTTCATTTTTCAATATAAATTTTCTTGTACTTACTTTGGTTAATTTTAAATCTGAAATTCTGTCAAAAAATGTACCGTAGTTCTTTGCAAATATGACTTGGTGCGTACCCGTTGGATCTATGGATTGATTGGCGTTGTTTATGAACAGGATCCAAGCGGATCAAAATTTGACGAGGATTTTCGAGTGGGCACAGATCCTGCCTATGCCTATATCAATGCTCAGCAGGCACTCTACGCCCTGCTGGACTGGAGCACTAAAAATACCGCCTCTCTTCCTCCCTTCGATCAGATGACACTCTTCACCAGGTATGCTCGATTTATGTGGGATTAAATATATTTAAATGAATAAATAATTCTGAAATCATTTACTTGTATAACGTTTAAAAATTAATTCCTCTGTTGTAATTTAAAAAATCAGTTTCAATTAATCTTTTGTCACATAATGTTTTCGTTTATTTTGTTTAAATGAATAATAATCATAACTTCTGTCTTCAGGTGTTGAATGACACATTGCTGATATGTTGAACGATAAAATGTGTAAAAATGTGCAATGGCGCTACTTTTTGGAAACAATTTTACTGGCAAATAAGATAAAATGAAGATAATCACAATGATTTCCTGGCAATATATTTAATACTTGAATTTCTCTGCATGAGGTTGACTCCATTCAGCCAAGCTGGACTTTTGGCCTGGGAACTTATCATTTACAGATCAATAATTATAATAATTGTTGACTTGAAGCCATGCGTTGGTGTTTTCTCTGTAGCACAGCATATATGATTGGGCTCATGTTGTTAAGATATTTTTGATACATTTACATCTTATCATGTAAATTGTATTACAAGCATATGGTATGAACGATGTATTGTTTTATACTTTTAAAATAATTGTATTTTCAGTGAATTTATGAATGGCGCCACTGGCAATAGAATATCAGGTAAGACGGATGACATTTATTTTCTACTGCAAGTAGTTGTATTAAAAAAATACATTAGTATTGCCATGGCAAATACTGAATTTAATACAATACTGGGCATATGACTTGGAATGTGCATGATTGTAGATGGTTCCGTAATGTAATTTGTAGAAACTTTTTTGATATATGAAATTTGTTTAATTTGTTTGCTTGAAGTTATTAAAAAGAGCAATTTGTGATTAACATTTTGATTAGAATTCGCCTAACCAAGTCCATTGGAGAAGAGTTTAAATTTATTAAGTTAAACTGTAATGTAGAATCTGTGTTGTACAGTTGTACTAGCTGCGATTTAAATGAATAGCGTGACAAATTTGATCTGTCCTCTATAGCACTACTATCTGGTTGATGAAGTCTTTCTTGCAACACACCGTTGTGCATGTTTAATTACTTGTTCACCTGCTAAAGATTGTGACGTAATGTGGTTATTAACGTATTGATGTGGCGAACTTTTCAGGACTCTCTTTCTACCGATCGATCTGCACAGCCTATTCACTGTCCATAGTTCGCGACGTCGGCCTGTTTGGAACAACAACAACAACCACACATGAACTCGGCCATAGGTAAAGAATTTCTTATTTCTTATTATCAGATGTAATATACGCTATATTATATTGAACTACCTATGCTATTTAGGTATAAATAACCATTCTCCAAATGCTCAAATCTAGTCGAAGTTGTTGTTACTTAGTTGTTGTTGCATAATAACGGTGAACTTTCTGTGATATGTTTAATATACGATGAGAATTTGAACTCTTTATGATCTCTTAGCGATTACTTGAGGCTTGTAAAAACGTTCTTGTTTAAACAGTAGATAGAAATGTGTTTTGTCGGGCAGGGGATGACTTACTACCATTCAATTGTTGTTTACGAGACACAGTTGACAGGCATATTATTGTTTTTATATTTTATGTCTTTATTATTATGTGGCCCGTATTATCATACATAAATTTGAAAGACTTGTTATCGTTTTTGATATTCTGTGTTATTTCAACTGCCCGTATTGTTATGTCTATGAAGGTATATTGTGTTCACTCTTAGAGAGATGGATTATAATCTATAGAGATTAAGCACAATGTCTCTGTGTATGTGTTTAGTTTGGGGGCTGGCCACGACGGTTATGACAATACATGCAATTCCAAGGAAAATTTCATCATGGCCGCCGGTCCATCAATGTTGACGGATGCCCTTTATAAGAACATACTTCGGTTCTCACCCTGCTCGCAGAATGAATTTGCCACCTATTTCGCAGCTCGCAAAGTGTGAGTATATAACTTTTCTTTTAATTTTGTAATTGTTTAATAGTTAATGCTTAATTTTAATTTATATTAATTATTAATTGTCAATTTTTATTTTGTTATCTTGTGCCACTGTCAGAAAGTTTGCCATTGAAATAATTGACAACATTATGACTTTTAATAAACTAATTAAGCTATTGTCAATCGATGACTCGTATTTGGATCACATTAATTGAATGAATTCGACGATTTGTGCAGAGTATGACAATAGTGATAACATCTAATATGTCAACCTAACAAAGTATGATATGTGATAATTTCCATAGACAGGTTTAATATTATTATTTAAATAAGAAACTTTATTTCATAGAATTACAAGAATTGATTTTTCAATTATCACGTGTATTTGTACTTTATGGGTTAATTACTGATTTGACCGTAACAATTTAGTAAGACACAACATTGGGATAATCCTGTTTACAGGTCCGGGATTACCTGCTTGCTGACGGATCGTAGTAAGATCTTACCGACTGAGTACAAGAACATCCTACCTGGGCAGTGGTACTCACCTGATCAACAGTGTCAGATCATCTACGGCAGTGGCTCGTTCTACTGCAGCGTAAGTATAACCTTATCACTTACTACAATACAGTCACACTACTTATTCATAGGTATTTTCTTATTAAATACAATGTTATTATTTTCTTATTATTAAACGTTCCATAGTAGTTTTAATAATAATTTTTGTTATTGTTATTTATTAAAAAATATAATATGAACAGATTCGTGTGACATAATATGTTCGACAATAATTTACGTTATAAAATTGTATTTTAGTCTCAAATATTTAATCATTTGAAGTATGTAAGCCTTCACTTTAAATGTTTGTGAGTCTTAGTGTTAATTTATTATACTTTAATGTATAAAACAATGCTAGGCTGTGATCTTATTGGAGACTAGTCATATATATGTTTAAGAAATTCTTTGTTGCTGTGTTAAAAATGTATACTGTTATAATATAACAATATGTGTATATTGTTTTTTGTGTAGGGTCGATCTCTTGATCCGCTGATGTGTCGAAACATGCAATGCTTTCATCCGAATTGGCAGTACTGCGTTCAAACGTACACTCAAGTTGCCTTCACAGGAACGTCGTGTGGCGACAAAAAGGTATTTGCCAACAGTTATTCAACGACAGTTAGTTAGTCACTTTGGTTCCGTATATGATCTGCAAACAACACTGCTATTGGTCAGTATTTTAGCATGAAGTTGGAATGCAAAATTGTTTTCTGTGGTGATCTATTTAGATACAGTTGTACAGTTTGAAGTGTCAATAACGATGTTTAGTTATTGAATGATGTTCTGAACCGATCGTTTGTTATGTTTCAGTGGTGTTCCGATGGTGACTGTGTCTACAACGCAGCAGCTCCTCCCTTCAAAAGTACGGACGCTACACTCATATCAAAATTTCATTTTCTTAGAAATTTATATCACCTGTTTTATTTTTATTACTGAATAGCGGTTGATGTTATTTGATTGAATTATTTGATTGAATTATTATATGACATATGACAACTTCAAATTGTCTTTTTTTAAATTGCAAATTCTCATTTTTTTACTAAATGGATGCTAATATTATTTCATTGAATTATTTCACTGATATGCTTCATTGAATTATTTTCCATATTGTGCTTTTGTTGCTTCAGATGTCTGCCAGTATGGAGATTACAAAGGACCGTTGGTGAATGGGATGACCTGCAACTTGGTCAGCTCTGCACCGTGGACTTGCTATTTGAACTACGTATCGGACAACTGCTGCCAAACGTGCGACTTACTGAAGGACAGCTCGAATATAGGTGTGAGAAAATATATGTAACTAAACACATCTTTGATTATTTTAAAGAAATAAAGGAAAGAAAAATGATGTCAATCGTTAACAATCCAGTGCTGTTTTTAATAGGAAATTGCCTCTCACTGTTCATATGAGCCATTGGTGGATTAAATGTTTCTCTTTTTATTTCAACGACTTTTCGCTTTGATTGTTCATGTTCTTTGAGAGCCGAGAAAGCCAGTTTTTCACACTACGTGTCTGATTAAAATGTCTTCTTCAATCATAATCACAATCGATGCAATTTTCAACGGACAACATGATTATAATATCAAATCTTGTATAGTATGTGGTATGCCTTGAATATGATCTAATAGTAAACGTTCTGGCCAGGATAAAGGATTAATAGAGTAACAAATGTTGACGATAAAATGATATTGATGACAATGGTAGCAACAATGACGATGACAATAACTTTCTAAACACTCTCGATCGATTTTATTTACTGAAACATAGCGTGTTATTCTGTCGATCCATGATTAATATGATTTTAATCACGCTTAGATTAAGATTAATTATTAATTATCTATATTGTTGCAGGCTGTGAATACGGTGACTTGGATGGCAACTGTGGCTCTCCAACTCTGAATTGTCAGGATCCAAACACGAAGAAAAGATGCTGTAAGACATGTGACCAGAGACTGAGTGCCACCAAGAGTAAGCATAGATGACTATCTGTTAAAATTAGCTTTAATTCTTAAGCTACCGAGTGTAACCGTTACGAAGCATACAGAAATTATTTATATTCTTGCGCTTAATGACTTTTGAATGTAGCTTTAAGTAAGGATTTATCTTAACTCTTGTCGTGAAATTTTTGTATTGGATCTAATCTTTTAAATTTTAAAGATTGTATGACGTATTGTTCCAAACTTCCGACGTCAAATGATCTTGAATCTGCGTTCATGACGTCCAGTTAATTGCAGAGTTTCGTTGGCTTGAGACTAATAACAATTTTTCTGAATGCAGTCTGCATAATAAACGTTTCACGACTGTTTCTGTGCAGCCTGTGAAAGTTCATGGTGCAGCATCATTGCGGGATGGCAGTGCTATGAAAATGATGATTACTGCTGCGAGTCGTGCGCGCCGTACAAAACCACAACATCAGGTAATTCTAAGAACTATTATAAGTTAGCTTACGTATTGTACAAATAAATACATTCATAAACTTATTTATTTGTACTGCTGAATGTTTTTTGCGCTTGTCATTTTCATCCAGTTCGCTGGATGCTTTAATAAAGTAATTTGTGTAAAATAAAATGTATTTGAATGTTTTATTATAATTGAATTTATTTTGTTCGTATTTTTATTAATTTTTGTGTTGGTATTATATACTTAAGACGTAGTCATATTTTCTTCTGATGAAAAATAATAATACAATTTAGTTTGTAATTATTTTTTTTACAGATGTGCTAAATTCTTTGTAGGCTGTGAGTACGGTGATAAGAAAGCCTCATGTGCAGACATAGAAGCCTATCAGTGCTACGGTAGCAGCTCAGATTGCTGTAAAACATGCGCTCAGTACGAGAAGCCAATTGGTAAGTTATTTACAGTTAATCTAGCATGTAAACTATTAACAGCAATGTCTATAAGTGATGGAATGTTGGTAGTGAAGTCAAATTGTTTAAAGGCAATAGACAATGACAAGCTGTTTGAACTCCGAAGTCAAAGTTAGGGTTTAGTTTGATAGAATATCTAAGACATGTCGGCTAGTAATAGGTTCAGTAAGCATGAATTTACTTGAAGACTCTGATATTATGTTATGGAAGCGCCTAAACTGTGACCAAATGAATTCGTAAGTAGAATTGTTCCACTGACTCACGTTGCAATCAATCGCCTCAACTCATTCATTAGAGGTTTCTCAATGTTGATGAAACAAAGTGCCCCAAAAAGATTTAAGAAGAATTATTAAGCGCTTAATTGTGAACAGAGAAGCAAAACTTCTGGAGATAATCCTCCAGGAGGTTCTGCATTTATTGATTTGTGTAAAACTATGTAATGTTTTATGTAATGTGTAATGTGCAGATGGATGCAAGTATGGAGACAAGACGGCGTTCTGCAATACAATAACGGCAACGCAGTGTTATCTCAGAGAAACAGAATGCTGTTCGAGTTGTGCTCGGCTGCGTTCTGGAGTCAATTCTGGTGAGTCATAACTTCTTCTACACTCTACAAGGAAATGATGCTTAATCATAGATCTTGATTCGGAATAAATGTTGTGTTCGATTTTTAGAAAAACTACATACATTGTGGGTCCAGGTCCTATTTTGGCGCCTTCAACAAAATAATTGACGAGGGGTGTGGCGTGGGGAGTGTGTATTGTCTCAAAAATAAAATGTATTGCTCTATTAACCCTTGCGATCAGATTGTGCATCCTATACACTTGATTACAAGTTATGTACCCTATACGACTTACAACTGTACTGGTTGAGTGTGTGCGCCTGGTTGTATATTGTGTTATGTGGACACTTGCTTACAGGTTGTGTACCCTATGTGTACACTTGTGTACAGGTTGTGTACCATATGTGTACGCCTGGCTACAGGTTGTGTACCCTATATGACAGTACTACTCGATTGTGTACACAGGTTGTGCCTACGGTGACAAGGACGAAACGTGTACAAAGGCAGACTGCGTAGACCCGGCGAGGAGGTCGATCTGCTGTGACACATGTGCCGGGTACGTCGAACCACCAACAACCACGACATCACCAACGACAACCGTGAAACCAACACCGGCACCAACAACAACAAAATCAACAACGACAACCGTCCCAACCACGTCGAGACCTTTGGGTAGGATATTCTTATATGGAATGAATTTGTGAAGGACTATCAGTTTATTTGAACGCCGTAGTACTCTTAGATGTGCAGATGTGTCGTTGTTGTTGTCTTTCTGTTTCGTTCCACATGAATCTATTCATGCTCGAGCATAGGCGCCAATTCAGATTCTCATATCTAAGCAGTTAGGTTTACCAACGGACAGTATACATTACATTTCCGTTTGAATTTTACTGAAGGAAATATTCCATAGAATTCTACTGAAGGAAATGTAGAGTCTTATTCTTTGCTTTTAGACAGGTGATGGATTTTCACTGATCGCAATATTCCTCCTTCAAAACGATAGAAAGGAAAATGTATTGAATCATTAAGGTTTTGAAACTTGAACTGTTTTAGCGACTACAGAAAAAAACACCTTAAAAAACAAATATGGTAATTTCTCTAAACATCAAACTGCATTATGTATGCGTGGAACAGAGCAATTAATAAAACAAGAATTGTAAAAATTAAAATATTGAAGTAAACACTATCAATTTGGCAAATCAAGTGTGAAATTTTAATTTACATTATTTCCCCCGATAAAGTCGATACCATCAAAGCCTCACATATATCATACATATTCACAGTATATTAAATAGTGGCTTGTGCACAATTTCAATTACATACAATTTAAATCTGTTTTCAGATTTCGAATATGGAACAGATACATGCAGAAACACGCTGGCTAATTGCAGTGAGATTAAACCATGGAATTGTTATGCGTTAGAATCTGATTGCTGTGCTAAATGTCGCCCAATGATAAACAAAGTCGCAGTTGCTGGTGAGAACTCTTTTATCAGCTTAAATAATTATATATTATGTACTGCTTACATTATTCACTACAAAGCCGAATGGTTTCGATAAGCTTGATAAATACAACATGATTTTCACTAGTTTCGCATCAGCTAAGACTGGTCAAAGAGCAAAATTTAGTTTATGGACTGTGTTACAACAGCGATTGGCCTTTAGCATATCA
>JAQFYQ010000762.1:0-15411 GCA_034694885.1 Buchholzia appendiculata | reverse complement strand
AGCATAGCACCTGAAAGCTCTATTTACCAGACTATTAGTATTACACATTGACGGAACAACAAGTGTATGACTGTCGGCATAATGGCCAGGCATATCGACAATGCCGTTGTTGAGTGTCATGGCTTGATGGGTGCTCTGAGATGAGCAGCCGCCCGAGAACTTCTCAAGTTGGCATATGTCAGTCTGATAAGGCCTCAACTGGAGTATATGTCCGCGGTTTTTGCTTCATCTGTAAATACTCATCTAGTGAAGCTAGACATCATTGAAAAGATGTGTTCAAGGATAATTACAGAATCGCATCCCAGAGCAAAGAATCGCAACTCTAGTTGAGGACATTGCAAAGGTCGATCACAACTCACATATCACACACAAACTTGAGAAACTTCTTTGAGTCTATGAATGTCGATGGATCGATTACTTCTTCTGTAAGCACTCTAGTGAAGAAATGATTCAGCTGCTTCAGCCGCCGCCACCGCATATCTTATTATGTCGACGAACAAGCCAATAACGGTGTCCTGGTTAACCGGGAGGATGAGCCACGTCAATGGGTCGACATAGCAGTCAGGGCACTCCTTCCAGGTCAACTCATGTTCTCACGTCCAGCTTCACCTCCGCTTTGACGAATCAGACATAAGTCGTTGGGGTGGAAATTTGTCATTGAAGAAATCATCAAGAATCCAATGTTTGACCAACTTATTGTAGGCCAATGATTTTCTGGAATGATCGTTTGGTGGCATATGTTTTATATTTGGTATAGTATTTTGATAATTCATAAACTACTGCTTGGAGGCGGTGGGATCTGGAACCAAATAAATGTAATTTTTGTAATTTGACTAAGAATGAGATTAGCAATGGTTATGGCACATACAACTGTAATTGTCTTATTAAATGTCCTGCAATTCTTTAGCACTTTTTTTCTGGAGCAGTTGTATTTGTTGTATAGTTTTTGAGTAGGCCTATCCTTAACTATTATTTGGGGTTTAATCTCTGGAGGTGGAACTTGTTTCTGTTATCTTAATTAGCTGTAGGACTGCAAAGCAAAGTTACACTGATGTTGATGTATGTATGCTTCGTTTTAGAATCACAGTGAAGCTGCTGATTGAACTTCCATTACAACTAAATCTGGATGCATTGAATCTTGGGATGGAACAGTATGGCTTCTAAGTCACTCTAAAGTTGTTTTAGCATACGAATGGAATCAAATTGTATTTCGCAGTTATTGCTACTGCTGCTGTAAATGCTTCTGATATGGCTGACAGTCGTACCACTACTAGGTCTCTATCTGCTTCATTGTCGAAAGACGACATTGTTGCTCAGAAATGTTCATTTTACAATCAGCAGAGGTCTCGATCCGGTGAATCCATTTCTAAACTAAACCTGTTGTCAAGTAACACTCCGACAAAACTAGTCGTAAATGTATCACAATCCAATCATCCCATGGGTCCGCTCAGAGGCGCCGAACTGCAGCGAAAGCTTGCTGCCACTGATAGTAAAACTGATCGCGTAGTTCACGGTAGCAGTTTGTCAGCTGATGATGACATGAAGAGAGCTCAAGTACTGAGGAGGAGAAAGCAAGAACAGGACAATCGGCTACGTCGCCGGCTGTTGGCCACCTCGTCGACACCAACGAGGCGTCTCGCACGGCAGCTCGTCGGTCAGCGTGGTCAGCGTGCGAGTGAAGAGCGAATCATTGTGAGGCTGAGCAAGCAGCCGAGTTCTGGACAGCTTGCTTGCATCGTTCCTACTAGTCACTCATCCTCTGTTGGTGCAACAAACGTACAGTCGGTGAATTCTGCCGCAGCTCAGGCAGATAATATCTCCAGGCGCAAAGATGTCATGCAGGGTAGCAAGTGTCTGTCTCATGCTCACGTGAACGTACGCAGAATATCCGATTCTGTAGGACATAGGAAGCTTCAGCTAGGTAATCAACGTCGGAGTTTTGGCGAATCATCTTTACGCTCGGCTGCCAATAAGATCCGTCGCAGGCAGGATCTGTTCAAATCGGGCAAGGAAGGTGGTAGTGTAGTACGTAAGCATACAGGTAGTGGGGCGAGCAAGCATATTGAAAGTCAGCAGAGACCGAAACGAAATATTGCGCAGAAGAAACCGGTGAGTAGGCTTTCGTACACTTTATTGTGAACTTTTTTTTTTTATTGTACATTAAAATATTGATATTTGGTTATAGGCAGCACTTCTGCCTTACTAATTCTTTTGTTTACATTACAAAGCATTAACATACCGGTAACTAATAACAGAAAGCAAAAATCAATTCATGAGACGAGCTTTGAGCAGGTGTTTCAGTTGATTTTTAAAAAATAAATCGTATACTGCAACTTTCTGCTTAATGTGATACAAATCCACCATCCTTCGTTACTGTTATAGTCGTTATGCTGTTAAGTAAGGTCCTTTGATGGCTAATATGTAAGCTAATGCAGCAGTCGGTCTTGATCTCGAGGCGGTCTTGAGACCGATTCTTGCCGGTCTTTTGTCTTGGACTTGACTAAGGTCTTGGTCTAGGTCTTGAACTCCAAGGTCTTGGTCTCAAACCATAAGGTCGTGGTTTTGGTCCCGAACCCTAAGGTCTTTTTCTTGGTCTCGAACCTCCCAATCATGGTCTTGGTCTTGGACCCTCAGTCTTGACAACAAGACTCTTCCACGTGCCAGTTTTCTTCAGTTTCTAATGCGTATTGATATTTGTTTGTAAGAACGAGGCTTTGGGTCTGTCTTGGAGAGAGGAGACTGACCTGACGAGAGCTCTCTATGCATCTCTGCAGAAGAGACGCAGTCGTGCTCAGCGCTTTGGACGCAGCATCTCGGTGGACCATCGTTCCGACTCGGAGAGTTCCGCACGGCGCAGGCCTTCGGGTGTGGTCAGGGAAAAGTTGGCATTAAAAGGTATCTGAGCTCGGTTCAGTTGATTTCTTTCTTACGTTTGGAGTAAATAGTATGATGTGTTTTAATTTGTACAAACTGTACATCAAGGTGTGTTGTGTTCTAGAACTTGATGGAGTAAATTTGTTGCAAGGACCGTGTGGAGCTGAACCTTAATTTGTTCATGCAATCTTTCTTTTAATGCATTAAAGTACAGTACATATCGCTATTGTTCTTGTAGTGTACGGTATTTACTCCATTTAATCATTAGTTCATCGAACTTATTCTTAGCAATCATTACTTTGTACTAGTTGCTATTTCGATGTAATTACTCATTTTAGTCTGTATTTATGGTGCTTACACATTGTAATCATTATGTGATGGTACTATGTTGTTATTTATACATAAGCTTTATTTAGTTTATCTAGACTTAAACACTAATCTTGATGTGTTCTTTTGTGCTACTTAATCATCATCAATCGTTATATCCTGTTTCTGAATCATTGTAATCATTCCGTCATTGTGATTAGTCATTCTTCTGATCCATAGTTGTCATAATGTCTAATCGTGAGTGGTTATTAGCTCTGATCAATGAGCTGTCACAAGATCAGATTCACTCTCGCCTTTAAGCTTATTCCAACCGCTCCTTATCTTCCACGTTTCCATCTAGGCTTCTGCAATAGCAGGATTTATCCAAAGTGGTAGGAAACATAGTTATATTGTGCCACATTAGGTATGCTTGTCTTTAGCCATGTTTCATTAATGCAACATGCTGTTTGTTATTGGTAGGTGCAGAAAATCGCTCGACCATAACGGCGCCGATAAATCACATGAGTAGATCTCACTCGGCCGCGGCTCTGCTTCAAACTCAGTCATCCGTGAACGGAGCGGCGACGTGCGGGTCGTCGCATGACTCATCGGGGAGCAGTGTCGTGTCGTGCGAAGTCAAGACTGAAGACAGTGTCACCAAGCCTGTGACGTAAGCGTCGTTGTTACTTTGTGATGTAGGCTAAGCATTGTAACAATTGACTTAAATACTGTTATCTTTTTGCCTCTTGAAGATTTGAATGTTGCTGTAGCACTACAACAGACATGTTCTTTTAAGCAGGCTCAGCTCAGCCGGATTAGCCGTGAGGATGTTTGTCAGGAAGGGCATCCAGCAATATGATCCACGTGTCAAAACTGTAGTGAGACATATGTTGCAATAAGCTGTTAATTAACATAATCATGTTCAATAGTATCTAAGTTATATGACACTCAATCTCCTGCATATATGTTTGTAATTTGATGATGGTTTTCTATTAGCCTAATAGAATTTGCTGAACATTGTGAAAGATGAGTAAAAAGTATAAAAAAAAACTGTCAAAATGTTGAGAATGACATCCGACTGTGGAAATAAGTTGCTTTGTTCAATCCTAATTGTAGTTTTTTTTAAGCTAAGAGCCTTTCTTGTCAATTTTATTGAATTGCTTAAATGCTTTTTATCATCATTATCATTATCAATATCAACATTTACTTCAGTTTTGTCTGGAAATATTATTATTATTATTATTAGACATATCCATGAGTAGAAATTTTCTCTCCACATATCATCTACGTCAGCAGTACATACTTTCCGTGAGCAGTGTAACCGTTTTTTTTTTCAGCCACAATATCTCGTAATTTGTCTGATTCACAATTTATGTCTAAAATGATGATGATTTAAAAACTACTTGACAGTTAGGTTTTATATAGATACACTATGGTTACTATACACTATAGTTTTTTTAGATACACTATAGTTTTTTTTAGATACACTATTGTTTTTTAGATACACTCTAGTTTTATATAGTTACACTATCCAAACTGCAAGCCTTCACTATACTAAGTATAAATACTTTTATTCTAACAGAGTAAATTAATTTTTTTTACATGATTATT
Organism: Buchholzia appendiculata; assembly: GCA_034694885.1. Classification (NCBI taxonomy): domain Eukaryota; kingdom Metazoa; phylum Annelida; class Clitellata; order Enchytraeida; family Enchytraeidae; genus Buchholzia; species Buchholzia appendiculata. The sequence continues at coordinate 10,620 of JAQFYQ010000762.1, read as the reverse complement.
ATTGTTGTGAATGACTTGTCACTGGAATCAATACTTAAATGAATACGTTAATGAATACGTGAGCTGCATGATATACTTTTGTCTCAGGCCGAGCCACATCCGTGCTCAGAGGAAGTTTGCACAGGGGTCAAGGCCGGACAGCCCTTGCGTGACGCCGACATCGCCTCTACCGAGAACACCCGAACAGTCGTCACTAGTCAGGCGAAACCTGTTTCCTAGGCGCACGATTCGCACAGAAGATTTTCTCACATTTCTGTGTCTGAGAGGTGCGTACTGCGTAGCTGGATTCTTTTAGAACATTGTTAATACTAATTTCACGTAATTAATTTTGTGCAGTGATGATGGTGTTGCAGCAGCATTAAGATCCATGAATTGTAGTAGCCGACTGTATGCACAAAACGTCTCACGCCACTAACCAAAGATTAGCCAGGGTCGATCCTTTCCCAATTGAGATATTAGAAATCAATGATAATTGATTAATAAGTGATAATGATCATAGTGATGAGTATTGAATATCCTGGCTCGCATGCTGTCAAGATATTACAATCGGCTCAAAATTCTCGCTCTTTGAAAGAGCCCTTGTTTTTTAGTTTTTAGCACTCTTTGAAAGAGACAACCCATTGTTCTTTTAGTATTTAAAACAAAGTATCGTGGGACCAGGTGGTTGGCAACCACTGAAAATGGGGCTTGGGAGTGCCAATATGTACTGGCCCCTCTGAACCCTCAACAACTCAATGTGATGAATGTGACTGTGATGATGATACTTACATTATCATCGTCATCATAATCATCATATACTTTTTGCCGAGTAGCTTTCTGATCAAACTTATGACATGTGTTGTATCATTGCTACAGGCACGCCGCTGCTGCCACCTAGTCTTGACTTCTTCAACTACAGTGACGCAGGCAGCATGTCCAGTTTTCCCAACACACCACCGAACCAGTCTGAGTCAAGCCGACCTGACACTCCAGAAGTGACTCAGAGCGATAAAAGCAGCCCTCTTTCCGTTTCTACCGGAAACCCACTCAAGTCATCGAAGCTACCAGCCAAGCCTCTGTCTGCGTTGCCTCGTAGCATTAGGAGCGGTGCAGTGCAGACACAGAAACGACTTAAGGTTCGTAGTGTCTGATGTCATCAAATCGATTGCATCATTGCGCCTCGGAATGTCAGTGACGGAAGTCACTGGCACGACGGAGCATGTGAAAGAAAATGCTACATAAATACATACATACATAAATACATACATGCATACATACATGCATACATACATCATTTGTTTATTGAGTCATTCAAAAATTGTTTTGCTTAATGTGAAAATTAGTTTACACTCCGCTGATTTGTTGTAACTCGAATCATTTGATATGTCTGTAAAAGATAAAGAAGAGAGCTAGTTCTTGAGATGGTGATTGACTTTGTGTGATATGTTCATGCAATCACTTCAGACATAATAAATATAGAATAAAGATAAATGGAAGAAATTTTAAGGTGTCTTAGGATGAATATCTTTAATGTTGTGAAGATTATTATCAACATCATCATCATCAGTAACTATGTCAGTTTTTCCTTATCAGGAATGGGTAGATATAATGTCCCTGAGAGCTGAGAGAGATTACATTGTGTATAACAGAATATTACATGTTAAGATTCTCTAGTAAAATATCATATCTCTTATTTGATTAATTGAATACTGATGTCTGTGTAAGAGGTTATTTGTTTACAAGACTGTGAATCACTGATATGATGGGGACATCTCTGAAGATGGTAATGATGACAATGATGAATCACTGACATGATGATGACATCACTGATGATGATGACAATGGTGTATCACTGACATGATGAAGACATTACTAATGATGATTACAATGATGAATCGCCGACATTGTTTGCTGTTTGTGAATGACAGGTCAGCGGCGGTTTGAGTAGCAGTATGAAGATGAGACGCAGCGCAAACTCGTCAACGGTAAGTACAAATACGAGATGTCCTACTTCCAGCTTGCGTCATAGAGCATTGTTTCCATCACGCTCTTTGACTTCTTCATCATTGGCTCGTAAGAAAGTCACTGGAACATCGTTATTGGCTGGCGGGACGGGAACTGGACCAAGTCGAGTTTCTGACAAAGTCAAAGTTGTAAATGCAGGCGGTCCAGTTGGTCGGCTGATTCAGGACCGCAGCACATCCGCAGGTATGAAACTTCGAACGATAAAGCCGCAGCAGTTTGACGCACCTGTCCCGCGATCCGATGGAACTACTTCGGCAGCTTGTAGCCGCGTCAACGCTGTTGAATCTTCCGGCAAACCAGCCTCTCGTGCTCCAGTCTACTCCAAGTGCGCGCGTGCGCCCGGTTGGTACTGGGTTCTGAGCGAACCGCTCGAAGTGTCTGACAGCAGTTGCACGAGCGCAGAAGATGAGGAGGATGATGTTGAGACGTACCTGATGACGTCGTCGAGATTCAGCGGTGTGAAGAAGGTCAAGGAGGAAGCAAATCTTCCTCGTTCCCCTCAAGATCAATGCGTTGTGGATTCGAGATCTCTTGAAGCACAGAAATCAGTTGATGATGCAAGGTCAGTGCTAAGTTCAGATGCAGCCGTCTTCTTGCCCTTACAAACTGCTTCTGTATTAACTGCATTGGAAATTCCGTTGATCAGCAGAAATCAGAGCTGCTCATCAGCAGAAGATCTGACTGTCTATTCAGTTGTTAGCAGCCATGCTGCATTGATGAATGTTTCGCATGCCATAATTCCCTACAGCAGTTTCGCATCAAGACCTGGTTCTGCCCCTGCAGGGAGATACACCTCCTCGGGTTATGGAGGTCATTCCGAGTCAGTTGCTACAGCGTCACATCATTCAGATACATCACGACACATGGATCTATTTAATCCATCAGATCACCGAATTCCTTCAGTCTGTACGGGCCCGAAGACTTTGATGACATTCTCTGCCAGATTTGCGCAGTCCTGCGTCCCTGCGACTCTCGGCGTGTCCTCCTCGTCCATCGGAAACGTGCGTGTGCCGGTGAGTTGCAGAGCTACGTCGGATGCTTCGATGGTGTACGGAGCGCCTCCGGTCAAGGACTCTCACCAGGGCAGGACGTCGGTGGATGTGACGTACTGCACGTCAGTGCGTAGAACGGATGTCATGAACTCTTCATCGCTCCCACCGGTTGGTCTCGTAGTCCGGTGTAGCTCTGTGTGTGCATTTCCTCTTTTCGCTCAGCATGATCGTGTGATTTCGTGTTTGTCGTTCTTTCTCTAGCTTCGCTGTGTTTTTTTGTAGTTCTGGTTCTCAGTATTTTAGTCCTGTGCTTTTGAATAGTTAAGAAGCTAGCATGATGTTTACACGGTGTATCTGAGGTAAGCTACTCAGTGCTTGATATTGTGAAGTGCTATTGATTGGTATTACAGAGTACTCTGTTCATAGTGATTGCTTTTTAATCCCTTTGTGTATAAGTCAGGTAGTCTTGAGCTGCTGCGAGATGAAGAAATTCAGATATTACACTTCAGCTTCTCCTATTATTGTTGTGAGATATAGCTTAATTTACTTTCTATTTATGTCTATTTTTTTCTGTCCGTCTCGTTTTGTCTTTATCATTTCTTGCCTCCATCACTCTGTTCTTTTTGACCTCAGTCTTTCTGTCTATGTCTGTCTATCTCTATCTGTCTGTTTGTCTGTCTGTCTGTCTCTCTTTTTTTGCAATGTTATGTACCGTAACCAAAAATAAATGTATACCTATTGATGCAAAGAATCTGTCATCTATTCAATAAGTAGTTCACAGATTTACTTCTGTTTCTTCTATTGGTTTCTGTTGTCATCATTGCTTAATTTATAATATCTAATTTCTAGTTGAATGTGTTCACGTGCGATTTATCAGTATTTTGTGTTATTTTCTTCTTCTTTACTGCTATCTATGTGTGTTTTCAGTTGCACAGAATTTGTTGGTTTGTTTAGTTGTTGAGTGTACAGAATTAGTATTGCCGTAATGAGAAACTATAAATCGTCCAAGTTGAATATTTCTGTATAGAAGCTCTGTTCAACAATGATTACTGATCTGTTTTAATGTGTGACAAAGGTGTGTACTGACTACAACTGAATAATTGTAATATTTCTTTAACTTTTCTTATCTGAGTAGTCATAGTAATGCAATCAGAACTAAATTTTTGTGAAGCACCATATCTATTGCTCAACTTAAAGTAAGTGAAGTTATATATCATCGTGTTCAATTACACTGATAACAGTTTTTTGGCTGTAGTTTTTTTTTGGTCATTATGTGTTAATTTACATGAAAATGAATGACTTCGAAGTGACTCTATCTTTTGTAAATAAATCTTATGAAACTGTGAGACCACTTGTATTGTCAGACAACTGGGGGCCACATTAACTCATCTTTTCAGGAAATAATATTCCGTTACATCATCTCGTTTGACTTTGCATACAATTAAAACTGCTATACATGCATAGAAATCGGCATTTTTAGCCGAGAAATGCCTTTTCTGTCGTGTCTTTTTTGTTTCTTTAGTGCACCGTTTGGGTAGTTAGAATTTACCTAGATAATGTAGGCGCTATGCTACTAATACTGCGAAACAATGAAACACGTTATAAGCTATCTGTTCATACATCTACTCCTGTATTCGTAGTTCCTGTATTAAACTTTGTGATCTTTAATTTGTTCTTAATTTTATCACAGTCATAGTTAAGATGTATTATGTTGTAAGCTATTGTAAGTGGTACTCAAACACATGGCTCAAACACATCGCTACGTTGCATGCAAGTTGCTGTATGTTGTTCTTTTATTTATCAGTTGCGTATTGTTTTTGTGCACTGAATTTTTGTATGTTCTTGTTGCTTTGCACTTAGTTGTTGTATGTTGTTCTTGTATGTTGTTGCTTTGCACTAAGTTGTTGTATGTTGTTCTTGTATATTGTTGTTCTTGTATATTGTTGCTTTGCACTAAGTTGTTGTATGTTTTTGTTGTGTATTGTTGCTTTGCACTAAGTTGTTGTATGTTGTTCTTGTATATTGTTGCTTTTCACTGAGTTGTTGTATGTTGTTCTTGTATATTGTTGCTTTTCACTAAGTTGTTGTATGTTGTTCTTGCGTATTGTTGCTTTGCACTAAGTTGTTGTATGTTGTTCTTGTATATTGTTGCTTTGCATTGAGTTGTTGTATGTTCTTGTATATTTGTTGTACAACGTAAGGTTGCATCTAAGCGCTGTACGCGATCCGCTGCTCTAAGGCAGCGGCTTGAAGAGGAAGCGAATAAACCGTTCCAGCCAGCAGCACGAACCTTGCCACGCAATTCTAACGACAGTAAAATTTCGTGACTCGACGCAAAACCAAGCGGCAGCCATTGTTTTGGAGTAATGTACGTTTGTGGAGAATGTTAGTGATGATATGGCTTCTTGCTTCTGAGTGGATAGCATAAGTGTTATGAGAATGATTGCGATTACATTGCCTGGCTATAATTGGTTGGCTATGGATCAATGTAACGTTGGTATTGGTTGGTTGTTAGTATGTGCAGTTGTGCAGTATAGTGATTGGTTGCTAATGTGGTTATGTGGTTATTGATAGGTTTTAGTTAAGCGTAATAAGGTGATTGTTGGATTTCAAATTTGTGACGTGGTGATTGGCTTGTAGTGTGGCGCAGTTTAGTCATGATGTTGTATGAAGACTTGCGCGAGTGCTTATCGCCCAAGTTTTAGACGCTGCTATGTTAATCGGTGGTGAATTTTATGAGTGCAGGCATAACTCCCTAAGATTTCCATTTAGGATGCGTCAGAGCCCCCCCCCCACACCCCACCATTTAGAATGGCGTGGCACGGCTAGAAAAGTCTCATATTCATTGAGGCATGATCGTTGATACTGTCCCAAATTCCCGAACAGTTTGAATTAGCTTTTAGGTTTGCTTGCTGGGGATTTCTGTGAAAAGAATTTGCTGTCCTCAAAATCGGCCATTATGTGTATTTCTGCTTGTAACACTTTGATAGATAATGATACTACTACTACTAATAATAATTTTATTTTGTATAATAATTATGCAAATAAAGTAAATGTATTTGAGCATTGGTGCTACAGGAGGATGTTAAAGATAAGTTGGAAGGACAAAGTTACCAATAAAGAAGTTAGAGAGAGATTAAATAAAAAATTTGAGCTTCTTAAAGGGTATGAAGAAAAGAAAGCTGGAATGGAATTTGCTGGTCATGTGCTAAGAGGATCCAGTGGTAGCACACATCTACTATTATTAGAAGGAAAAGTGTATGGTAAAAAGCCAGAGAAAGACCTAGATTAACCTGGACAGATGATATCGTACTTTGGACACAACTAGCGACATAAGAGATTGTAAAAAAGATAGCTGAAGATAGAAATAGATGGAAGTCCATAGTAGTCAATCTTCTTTTAGAAGATGACACGTGATGATCATAATAGTAATTATTCAAATTTTATTATTTTAAGTTTCTGCTGACTAATAACCCGTATGGCATCATTCCTTGGTCTGCAACCTGTTTTGAATCCAAGTATCATGTATTATAAATGAGAGATGTGCTTGAATTTGACGATCTCTTTCATCTCTGTGAATCATCATTACAATGATTCTGAATGAATCTGTCAACTTACTGCCAGTTAGGACCAGTAGTACTGTGTTTTGTGCTTCTCATTTTAATGCTCAACAAATTGTAACAGTGAAAGGAAAAGTCTGAATTATTCATTATTGGGTTTTGGCTGATTTCTAAAGTTCATTGGAACTAGTATATGATAATTTCATTTTGGGGAAATGATTACAAATAACTTATGGTCTATATCGCTGCTTACTAAAGGTATGATTTGTGATTGCTTGTATTTCTTTCTGTAGCAATGTGAATAGTGATATTGTAGAGCTACCTTGCTTCTTGTTCTACTAGATTCTCTTGTAGATAGCTGTAGAATACGTTATCTTTTGGTGCTTACTAGATTTCCTTTCATAAAAAATGTATTTGCAAGTAGAAATAATCAATTTTCTATTATTGCATAATTTGACGATGATGATGACAATGATGACGACGACGACGATGATGATGATGATGGCCTTACTGTGACTGAAATCAAAGCAATAAAGTCAATTAGGCAGGTGTCTTGTTGCATTGTTGCATAGATAAAAATCATTCAGAGTCTGTTCAAATTGTTGAATTTAATTGATGTGTATGGTAGGTCATTCTTTGAAACCTTCAGCTATCAAACAGTTGTGCACTACCAGCCGTCTCCTTCAGTCTTTCATGCCATCTATCACAACTAGCAGCCGTCATAATTCTACTATTACTTCTTGTTTAGAAAGAGTCAACGTCCCGTTATGACTTCTAGTACAAATAAGTCGAAGTCCAGTTATTACTACTAGAAACGGTCAAAAATTATGATATTATTTCTAGCGATGAAAATGCTAAAGTTATACTATGACTAATTAGCTCTGCTTTACATTACTGCTACTATTTTACGTAGCGTTGAACTGCATTATTTTGGATGTGTGTGTTGTAACATGGGTTGTCCTTTTTTGACTTGTATGAATGTATGAAGTGATTTTTTAACCTGTGTGTTTGTTACACAGTCTGCATGCCTACTGGTGTGTTCTTTCTGTGCATGCCTACAGGTGTGTTATTTCTCTTGTTGTAGAAATGTCAGTCTCTCATCATTTCTTACACTTTGCCGAGCGTCGTCTCGTCAACAACAATTGGATCTGGATCGCAACGGTATCAACATAGATCAGACTTTGTAAAGAGTTCCCTGGTGACATGCAGACAGAGTGAGAGCGCCAGGTATGAGTCACCCAGGTATGAGTCACCGAGGCCGGGGATATATCGTAGCATGGGCGAGGAGGTGAAAAAAGATCCAGACGACAAATCTTTTAATCCAGCTCCAAGCTCACTTGCAGTCAGTAAGTATTTCTCGCTCTCGGGATTCTCTTCAACCTCGAAAAGTTTCCTGGACCATCAGCTGGCAAGTGCCAGCAGACCGCGGAGTGCTACGGGAATCGTGAGAACTGTGGAAGGTTTGCCGACAAACGCTGGTCGTGTCCTAAGGTCAGGGACAGGAGAAGTCGGATCTCAAGGTTCTCCTGGTGATGACGTGAAACATGGAGGAAGGAAAACCAGGAAGAATTCTGGTGACGGTAGGAGTGCTGACGGAGGGGGGAGATCTAGCGGAGGGGGCTCTGCGAGGCCAGTGACTCGAGCGGTTGCAGCAGCGAAGACGAGAGCTCAGCTAGATAAGGATCGGAGAAAGGAGCCGTCTGATAGGCGGATCCGCCAGAGGTTCTTAGTGGATCGTAGTAAGACTGGCGGAACACCTGCTTCCGGCTCGACAAACCCATGAATTGACTGATTTACACTGAATGTGTTCTTAGATTCTTTTCGGTTTAACCAATGATTTGGGCATTAGAGTAACATTTTTACTTGTGTATGAAGTTGGTTAGCCAGAACATCCAAGGCCGTTTTCTTTCCAAATAGAGAGGCAGAGAAGTTTTGTTACATCTGTTGTTCTGCTTGCTTTGATAGTAGAATATGGATCAAGGTGATGGATTATAATGCTTCTTAGAACAATATCCTTGCTAGAAAGTTGTAAGGTATATATTTTTCATCATCATAATTTTCATCAGGAAGGACACAGGCATACCACCTGTAAGGAAGTAATAGGCCTAGTGGATCGGTGTGTAAAACAATTTTTTCCAATAGCCATCTTCAGAATATGTCCTGTGGCAAAGCACTTTCACTATTCTCTTTAGGACTGTAGCGAGAGTTTCGTGTGTGAACTTTGAGAATTGAACAAATTTCAGATGTGTAGGTTGGAGTGATGGCGTCAGAAAAATGCATAAATTTGAGAGAGAAAAGATTAGTTTAGAAAAGTTTTAACTCGTTGATCTTCTCTTTATACAGCCCTGATCATTGTGAGTAAAGTAAATTATTGGTTGCATGTATAGTTTACTCGGTTGTATTTATGTTAATCGAAGTGTGTGTGGTGTGTGTATTTATTTTTTTAAGTGCGATAATTATCAAATGTTTGTTGCAAATATTCTTGTATGAATTTATTTCCTGTCGAATTTATCTACTCTATATTTTAAGTGTAAATCTTAAGATTCATTACATATTTATTGCAATGCTTAGCATTCTAAATCTGCTTCATATATTTGTGTCAATCATTTTGTTGACTGAAGTTTTCAATGCATATAACACATCTATTTGGAATGTAAGTTTTCAAAGCCTCGTCTCACGAATGTATGTGTACAGTGGGTTCGACTTGGTTTAAGATTTAACTGTTGATGATTAACTGTTGAAAGCAGTATTGTGGCTTTAGATAGAAATAGTTTGCACAGTTTGTGTAAATAACGACTAGTTCTTAGGTTCTTCCAAATGAGACATTGACAAATCAATTTTATATCTCATTTCACTCCTTTAAACAATTCATCTCTTTTGTTCAATGAAATGTTAGTATTGTTTCTTTATGGAATTGGAATTTCTAGATTATTTTCCTTTTGTTCTTTGACTAATTTGAGTAGTTTATTCGTGCATAGTATTGTATTAACTTGATGATCAGATGAAAGTATTCAATACGTTTACATTTGTATGTGTTGTTTGCTGATTGCAGTTCGTATTGAAGTGTGCCAATGTGGGCAGTGTAATCCTAGATCATTAGTACTAACGTAGCTTTAGGCCAAAGTTTGTCTATTAGTTTTTGTTCGATTATATTATTGTTCTTGTTACAATGAACAGTAGTTTTCAATTGGATGATTTGAATTGTACACATTTATTTAATTAGATGTTGTGAATTTGTACATGAAGAAGTAAATTAACTAAGATAGAGTGTTCTATTTAATGTGTATTGCTTCAGTTGTCGTGGTCAAGCTGCTGCTGCTGCTTGTATTGTGTGCTTAGTGTTAGTGGTGCAATGAAGTCTGAAGCTGTGTCTATTGTTTGCTTTTTGTGCGTGGAACAAGATATGTAGTTTATAAGATAATTTAATTTCAAAGACTTCGTTTGAGGGTAGAGCTTATAATATAAGCTCTACCCTCAAACGAAGCCTTTAATATAACTATAACAGCATATTTGTGTGCTGTTATATGTGCTCAGCACATTGTGCTGTTATAGTATATACTGTGAGCTGCAAAAGTTTCATAAGCTGTTAGAGTATATAAACTATTAGAATATGTAAGTTATTATAAGCTACAAGAGCTGTTTATATTATGCTGGTACGAGTGTTATATGAACTGAATAATATTTAGAGTTTGACATTTTCGAGCGTGTGTGAGAAACGAGCGTCTAGCCATGCCAGACAATGAAAACTTGTGTTAATTGCGGACGATGATGTAAAAGTATGAGAGTATATTAGTATTAGATGCAAGAGCTGAGAGAACTGATGCTTCAAGTCGCTCGAGTGTCGACTGTGTCACTGAGACTCGTATAACAGATCAATTGATAGATGCATTAAACCTTGACAGGGTATTAAAGTTGTGTAACAGATCAATTGATAGATGCATTAAACCTCAAAACCATACACACCATATCAGTCCAACAATATCTTCAAACCCAACAAACTAATATCACAACAGCCTCCAACCATAAACAAGACAGAAGAAACCCTAGACCGCAAATCCAGACGG
>JAQFYQ010000761.1:0-15423 GCA_034694885.1 Buchholzia appendiculata | reverse complement strand
AGACATCCACTCAACTAGGGGTCATTCAAATATGACGTCACGCAGAAGGGGGAAGGGGGGGGGTCGTTGACAATGCATTGTCGCGAGGTGTAAAAGTGTGCGTGACAAGGGGGGGAGGGGGGGTAAAAACTGCTTAAAAAATGTGTGACGTCATATTTGGACGGCCCCCTACCCGCCACACAGTGAAAAACCAACACAAAGCTACGACACAGATCTTACCTCTAGCCCCCACTTTAAACCCAACCCTAACTGAACCCTTATCCTAAATCCTGCAAATAAATGTTAACAAATTAACGTTAGGCCTACTTATTTCTGAGCCAATAACACGTGTTCAACCTCAGTTGATCGGAGTTAACGCTATGACACAGTAGATTCACACCTACAGGTAGCTAAGCTGAGGTGAGATATCACAACCAGTGATCAGTAAATATTGACAGTAAAACAAACAATGACGTCATCACGTCTAGGCCTACGGCAGAGATTCACATCTGGATTCACAGCTTGACAACTCGTGACGTCACAACCAGAAGACAAGCAAACATACACAGTGAGACATTTTGATTACTTCATCATCATCATCATCCTCATCATTATCATCATTACGGCATTTATATAACGCAGTTTTAGCATGTCAAACATGGCTTCAGTGCAAACCACGGCATCTCCTAGGCACAGAACCCAGGACCAACGAAGCAATTGAGGTCCACTAATTGTGAAAAACTGTAGCAATCATCTGGGTTACAGTGGGGCCATTAGAAAAATTTGTAAAAAAAAGATTCTAGTGAAGGGCAAGTCCAGCATTGCCTAGACCCTGACGCACAATAAATTCCAGACCCTGACTCTATAGAAAGTGTACCCACCAATAAAATGCCCTAACTCACTACTCAAAATATCAATCAGTCTCTGACACACCCAGCACATGGCATTACAGCAATACTGAGTGATAGAAAACTGTACGTTATAAATGAAGCTGACATGTTATAACTCGATACGAAGCTAGAGAATTGTACAGTCTATACATGAAGCTGAAAGAGAGAGATTGAGTGGATTGCTGCAAATCTTTCACATCCTCCCGTCTTTTGATTTATCTAGTACCAGCAACAGCACCACACATCTGGCCCGTATCAAGGACCGGAGCATTAGGGCATGTGCCTGGGCATTAAACGTCCGCGCTTCCTCACCACGGCATGTGCCTGGGTACTAACCATATATACAAGTGAACCCGTGCCTTGGCAACAAGCAACTGTGCCCCCCTCACTGGCGAAATTCTGGGTACGGACCTGCCAAGCACAAGCGCAAAGTAAGCTCACGGAGTTAAAAACCTAGTTTGCAATCCAGACGCCGTGATTCGAACATCAGAACCAACAGCATACAGAGCATTAAAGTTAAGTTCAAAGTACAATACATTTTGTACAATGAGAACAATAGCATGATAGTACAAGGTGTACACAATTCTTGTATTACGTACAGTTACAGTTAGTGTAGTTCTAAGAATCGTTTCGATACAAAGACGACATGGCATTAATTTATAAACAACAACACACAACCGGTTTTCTAATTTAAGAAAAGAGCTAACAACCTGTCGTATAGATATCACAATGTCAGTACATTGTCGGCTCCACACAGAGAAAAGCATGAACAAGTATGAACCAGCATGAACAACTATGAACCGGTACAGACCAGTATGAACCAGTAAAGACCAGTATGAACCAGTAAAGACCAGTATGAACCAGTAAAGACCAGTATGAACCGGTACAGACCAGTATGAACCGGTATGTACCAGTCACACAAACTTGAAAGCAAGTGGACAACATTCACCACCAGCTCATAATAAGCAGCTCATCGTTTCACACTGACCCGTCAAACGTACTGTATGAAACGATTCATGCTTATCGAAAACAAATCAAACCTAATCAAACTTCAATGAAACGTCATGAAAAGATATAATAGTTTCATAAGGTAATTGCCATTTCATAAGGTAAGTCCAGACAGGGTCGGCGTGTCATAAGGTAAGTCCAGACAGGTTCAGCGTTCACAAGGTAAGTCCAGACAGGTTCACCGTGTCATAAGGTAAGTCCAGACAGGTTCACCGTGTCATAAGGTAAGTCCAGACAGGTTCACCGTGTAACAAGGTAAGTCCAGACAGGTTCACCGTGTCGTAAGGTAAGTCCAGACAGGTTCACCACTACATAAGGTAAGTACAACATGAACATATGCACGTACGCGCAACTCAGGCTACATTAGAAACTATACAATACGTAGAACTTTGTCCGCTGATCGCCGAGTGTACTCAGACCAGACTGTCTTTGGTTTTACAGGGCAGTCTCTAGAAGGTGCACGAATCATTGAGCATTAGCCGTTTTAGTATGACATTCATACAACATACGTATGTGGTATGACTTGTAGAAGGAATTTCTCATCATCTAACTTGATTAAAGAAATAAAAATCAGATGACCTCAATTACTCAATGGATACAGGTAAGTATAATATGAACATTATGAAAGCAATAATGTTATAAATCCTGCCACGTCAAATGGCGGGATTTGACATGGTCGACCCAAAGAAATCAATCCACATGCACTGCCCCATGTTCATATAACCAACCCCGTTCGACATTCTCCCCTCAGTCGAATCACTGCCAAGTAACACAATGAATACTAAATACAAGATGCATACCCTATCATGCTAACGGTGATTATATAAAATATAATAATGTGATATAAGATTACTATAAATGATACAGTCAGCTAATACTAGAATATAGTGAGCTGTTTATAACGTATCACGCCAGTATCATACAACACAGTTACAAACAAAGATAATACAGTAAGGAAGATGAGAAACTTAACGGAAAGGCTGGAAACAGCGCATCCCACTTTCATGGACTTTAAACGTAGCTGATTGGTCATTCGTCTCGCATAATTTCACTGAAGGTCCAATAGGCGATGTTATAAACAGCCCATCTCACTTCGTAGACTTGAAACAAGCCGATTGGTCATTTGTCCTGCGTATTTAAACACAAGAAATAAATCGTATGTTTGAAATGATGCATTGTTTGATTGAAATGATGAAATGATGAAAATTCATCATTGAAATGATGCATTGGCAAGTTTCCAAAATTTTCAGCTGTAATTTCGGGAGTTAACTATCTTCCTGACTATATTATCTTTGGTTACAGGTTCGCAGCATAGGCAACTTGACAACCTGAAACGGATTCATACACAATCAGCAACAAGCCATTATAACACAGTTGCTACTAACACAGTAATATTGAAATCGCAAACACAGTATGAGCAGAGAGAGAGAGAGGTAGGAAGATATCATGCTGGGATGCTAGGACGATGTTGTGCTCTTACTCTCACCAACACTCCTGACTTTCTTACCACTCATTATGCACGCAAGTCTACATATCTCATCCATGGCAGTGAATAATCAGTCCACAATCCAACAGTACTCAGGGTATGGCAACATTTACTACATACAGGCGTGCTGCATATCCCACTGCAGAAATTGGTAACATCTTTGTTAATACCATGTAATACTGTGTAACTAGTACTTGTAACTGTAACAAGAGATTTCAGCAATTTTTAGAATGGAATTTCTCATGTCTTTCCAGGAGAAAAACAATATATCAATAATACATTCTTACCCTGACCATCACAACCTTTGAATACCTCAGCAATTCCACATAGTTGATTCCGCAAGCATGTAAAACCGCAGCGATCCGAATAGTTAGATCCGCATACATGTAAATACCACAACAATCACAACCAGATGTGCATACTTGTGAATCCTGTGGTAATAACAGAATTGCATCAGCATACACACGCATCCGATTGCACGTATGCGCAACCTCTAGTTGACAATAGAAGAAATAAAAACAGTCACAAATAAAATCACTCGTGTTACAACCTGTGAATATAATTACAACTAGATGTCGAAGTGAACTTGTTTCAACAGAAAGTGATTAAATGCATTATCACAGTTAATGCCATGTAATTAACTCCTTGTCTAGACAACAACACAGTGAGAAACACATTGTACAGTTATCATCATACTGCAACGGGGGTCATCAGTAGGACAGGTGATACTTTTTCAATTATTTAAATAAATCAAAAATCAATCAACAAACACCCAATTAGTAAACTTAGAGAGCGGATTTGTTAACTGCGCAATCATCATTGGAACCGGTGACACCGGTAACAAATCATTCATTATTTCCTTCAAATCATTCGTTATTTCTTTCAAATCAATCATTTATTCATTCATTCATTCATTCATTCATTCATTCATTCATCCATTCCTTCACTCATTCATAACAAATAAATTCAACTGGTTAGGTATAAAGTATTTTCCCATTTAAAACAGTCAGAGTAAATAGTAAGGTTCATGTCCAAACAGTTTCCTTATTACAGGCGATGATGATGCATTGTAAAACACAAACCACTGCCTAAAACGTAACTTCTGCAAACCACTGCCATACTATGAATACCATGAATACATGAATACCATGTTATTAAGCCTACAAACTAAGTAAATCTTAGCACATAATAAAGAATTTTAATAGCTTCTTCACACAAGGTAGTTACAATATAGTGAATTCAATTACATACTCCCTAAACCTTATTAGCATGCCATATATTAAACACTTGCATTACATTGCCTAGAACATTGTCAAAACAGAACTACAATACCACTATAGCTAGACTACACACAGCATTATGAGCCTATTGGGATGTTAAACAGATTCAATTCTATAAGCCTTGCTAATTCTATAAGTCCACGAACTTTCTTTGCATCTCTATTTGTAAATTTCATTAAAAAACACTTCAAACAAAACCCACGTAGCACAACCATTGCAAATGAAATTTCATTATCATCATCATCATAACAAATTGTTTGCAAAACATCGAGTCTCCTCTCTCCCTCAAATTCACAACTGGATTAAAATTCACTGCAATTTATTCCAAAACGCTCAGCTTTTACATAAGTAAATATTATAAACATGAAAAAAATTAGAAAGAAAGATACATCTTGACCAGCAGATGTTACTCGGCTAAAATCAGCCTATGTATCCGGTGACGTTAGCTTTTATGAAAATGAAACTATGTACGGTAAAATACCCTTTCTGACATCAGAACACTCTTCAATCACATTCGTATCTTTGTATCTGTACGTTCTGAAATGGATGTCCAATAGAGGTAAACTACCGATAACACCGCCTGTGCTGGGAGTTGAACCCCTGGCCTTCAGCACACGAGGTAAGTGTTAACCGCTGAGCTATCTGCAGCTCTATTGTTGCGAAACACAACAAATATTTGCTGACTTTCTGCTGTACTTCTCATTTCTACTGCTACAAACGATAATTATTGTGGAGTTAAAGTGTATTTATTTATGTATGTCTGTATGCAAGTATGTAGCACTTCCTTTTACATGCTCCATGCATGCCAAGAGTGCCTGCGTCACTGACAATCCGAGGTGCGAGTTGAACATAGACTTGCAATACCTTGATTTAAAGGATCTGTATGGGTTGTGATTTCACAGAAAATTGACCAAAAAACGTAAAAGAACTTAATTAAATTTTATTACATTACTCTTTGCTTCAGATAAGCAGCGTCTAGAAAAAGGATAACAACATACTAGCTGCATCTGATGAACACTAACCCCAATACAATCATGCATTCAGTCACACACCTTTATTTATCAATATATCCTCAGATATAAACACAAATTCCAAGCGATGATCTCAATTATGTCCGATGGTCCCATCATCTCCGCCAAAGTTTAATTTCAGAGGGGATTTTGGACATGCAAAATTTTGAAAGACCTTTTCCTATCAAAATCTTTTTAAAACATTTTAATTTCGGGGTTTCTTACCATTTACAGGTTTAGCGAAGGGGACGCTTGACATAGACTTAAATTAATTATAATTAATTGAATACGGCGGTGAAAATCACATTGATACAAGGACAAGTCGTTCGCATACCATTCAAATCAACCTATAAAAACAAAATTAAAATGTTTTTAACATAAAATGCCACTATACAATAAAGAAAGCCTTCAATTTCATTGCGGAGGGCCTTCTTTAGTAATTAATGGCAGTAGAGACAATAATGCCGCTGATTATATTGAATGCAAACACTTACGCATGAAATTCTAGAGTACACAAGAGCATAGAATGTACTTTCAATATACGATGTTTAAAATTCAACCATAATACACACCAACTGAACGCTACAACATTCTATTTATAGCAGACTAATCAGTAGTAATCATCATGCAAATATTCCGTTTTTTTCACCATGACCAAACTTCATGAAATCACAATCACGAACCCACAGAGTTTACTTTGAGACACATTTCACAGTTGAACTAAACTAAAAACAAACCTTCGCCTTCAGGAAACGCTCAGGAATAAGTGAATCAAATATCTTAATGCTCGACATTTGTGCTCACAAACAAATAAAAATCGAAGTACTACGACTCTCACTGTCTTCTGATCCATCACAGAAATACATTACAGACGAAAGAAAAAAAACTGTTTTGATATACATATATCACGAAAATGTAACACAGAGAAAAGAAACAGCGCCTACACACAGAAACGCGCGATATCACGATGAACGGAGAGAGTATTCGAACAGTAGATCACAAAGAACAATGAACCGTCGTCATGACGACCACCACTGTACACACCCATATACATATAAGCACACACACACAGAGACACGCAAACATGCACGCACGCGCGCAGAGAGAAATAGTCTACACATAAAAATAGCACAACAAAGTGTAATACTCGCCTAGAAAAACAACGCACAATTTGTGTATAATTCGCTAGAAGCTACGTAAAGAAGACAGTCAGGACCTCGCAGTCTGATCCGACTGTTTGTACGACATTCGAGCGGAGCTGAGTTCGCTCGGCAGTCGTGCGAGCGGATGAGACTGACCATGAAGCTTCCTCGTTCTCTGTCCGCCACTCGGCGAGTTGGAGTCGGCTAGTGACGGCGGTTCGTGCGGAGCAGAAGGCGTAGGAGCCGCCGTGGAACTGGACGTCTCGATGACGGCTCTGGATCGTGAGTCGGCACTTAACGGCGACTCTCTGAGACTGCATGGTGATACGGCGGAGGACTTATTTACAACAGAGTCCTTTTGAGCATTAAAGAGTTTAGTCACTGATGCAGCTGACAGCTGTTGAGCGGAAGTGCACGCTGCATCATCCTGCGGCACACTTACAGCAGGAAACATGACAGCATTCTCAGCAGACGCATCACGACCTTCATGTACTGAAGCACAGCGAAGGTGTCTTTTCTTCTCTTCTCCCTCCTTCCCACCACCAATACCCATCACTCCACTTTTCCGTTCTTCTTCCTTTTCACCACTTCCCTTCAATCCACTTTTCACCTCACTCACCTTTACACCGTCACTTCCCTTCGCTCCAGTCTTCTCTGCACTGCCGCTACTCGGCGAAAGCTTGGGAGAATCTTGAAGCTCGAACATACTAAGGCGCTTCTTGATGGACATGCGTCCGACAGCGCTGTCGGGTGGGGGATAGGAAGAATATCTCCTGGACCCTGACTTTCCGCTAAACCCTCCTACTTCTCCGGGTAGGGGAGGGGGAGAGGCGCTGTTGAGCTTGCACTGTCCTCCAAAACCGTCGTTGCGACCCGCTTCGCGGTGTTCCATTACACTCGAGAGCGACGCAAATACCGACGGTTCGCTTACAGCAGAACTGCACGGACATTGAGCAAGTTTTACCGTATCATGATTAGTTGAAGCCAGGTTTTCAGTTCTCAGATTCTGACCAATCGCAGCTGTTTCTTCCCGACATAAGCCCGAAGCCAAAGGTTGATTTCCTGTGCCTCTGCGTACATCCGCCAACCTAGCAAAGCTTTCCTCCGCCGATGTCCTGCTCGATATCGAGCCAGTTTTGTCCACCTGATTAGTCCTGCTTTGCATCAGGTTAGCCCTTCCGGTTACAGGGCTTAGCTCATTAAGCTTGGCTTTAATAAGATCCGATCCAACAAGGCACGACTTCGCATCAGCTTCTGCCCTGCCGATAGGCTTATCATTACCAGTACCATCTGTTGAGGATACAATGTGCCCCGGTTTAACATTACTTAAAGTTCTACTATTCGCCTCGGTCAAATCTTTCCTACGAGTATCCGGCTGTGCAATGCTATGAGCGGCTAAGCTGCTGGCGGTGATCAAGCCGTGGTCAACAGTGCTAATTGTCTCAGCTGTTGTCAACTTAGTTTTACTGTTCTCCAACCGATCGACACCCAATTCAGCCTGCACTCTGCTACTAACGCTATTTGATGATGATTTTCTCCTAATTCTGTTCTGAGATGTTACCTCACCTTCACGCAAAGCAGAAGCGGGCTGTGCAGCAGCAGCAGGGCCAGGAACTTCAGTCCGAGTCTTAACACTGCAATGTTTCAGCTTATCACCTTCTACTAAAGTAGACTCGCTAGCTATACAAGGTTCCGTATCATACCAGATCGTCTTTGATGCTTCGACGTTCGGTTTATCCTTGAGCACTCCGTCGAGGCAGGTGATCTTCTTAGCGCCCCCGTCCGGGTCTACAGACTTATCGCTAACAAGAAGACGACAGAACGATTTCAGCAGAGCTTTTGGCGCGATGCCAACAACAGTCGAAGAATCGATTCTCGGTGAAGATTTAGATTCAGAAACAACCGGCGAGGTCGGCGTCACGACGACAGTTGTCACAGCAGGGTTCCTCATTGCCTGTTGTGTGACGGACGTAAGTTTTGACGCGAGGGAATCATTTGCATCACGTGTCGTCATGCTTGCCACAGAGGAAGACAAGGCACTGGTTAATGGAAGAAGGCAAGAATCTGTTGTAGCTACGCACTGAGAATTTAGCGACAGATCACTTTTCATCGACAGCTTACTAGTTGAGCTTGTCGAAGAATTCACCGTCTTGTGAGTGGATTTGATCGGAATGTTTTCACATAGCGCAGAAGGAACTTCAGTCGAGCCTTGACGATCTCTTGTTTCCGAATCAGTTGACGTATCACCAGCTGGTACAACCTTCGCATCTCCAATGCTCGGAGGACTAGAGCATTTCTTCGAAAACGAATTCTTAGAACTATCCGTGTTACTTGATAATGTCGAACTAATCTCCGCCGGCAACGTCGCACTCACTTTCTCCGCAACCGCCTTGCAATCATCGCCGGTCACATCGGGTGGAAACGTGTTACACTTGGCAGCTCCGAGACTCGGCCTCGTGTACCTGGAACCAGACTTGACGTTACTCACCGGAACCGGAGATTCAAACAAACCAATCAGAGACTTCAACCGCTGCTCCTCCGTGGCGGGACTGTTCATCAGACTCCCCTGGCGGGTACCGCCCGAAAGTCTCGTCGGCAGCGACGAACGATTCACTCCGCTCGCAAGAGATTTCACATCACGAGTGGGACACGGTTCCATCGAAACTCCGTCCGCACGCAACGAGCCCGTCCTTCCGAGCAGTCCCACAGAGGATTCCACTGCATCAGTCCTTGTTGCAAATTCTTTGAAGGAAGAAGATCGACCGAATGCAAGAGGGTCCGTTGAAACTTCTGCATAGGATGATGACAGAGGAATGGAAGAGGAAGTTGACGTGTTGTTGTTGCGCTCTGCAGAGGCAGCTGGTCGTGATGTCACCCGGACATCACCGCTCTCCACGTCTGGCTTGCCAGAGGCACAGCTAACGCCCCTCTGTGCAGTGTCACCAGCACTCTGCGAGGACGGCAAGGATGTAGAACACAGTGACTTGGTGTTCTCGGAGACAGTTGGAAGAACCTTGCTCGACACAGCTGTGCTGGAAGCAACCCTCGAAAGCTCTGGCTTAATCTGTTTCACTCTGGGAACACTACCTAGCACAGACTTGTCCGCTTCCAACGTATCCGAAGTTTCTAACTTTGCGGAAGAGTTTGCAGCCGTCGAAGCGCTGCCTGACTGAGTAGAGACAGAACTACGTGGAAGAAGAGATGGCTGGTCAGGCGTGGTCTCTGCAATAACACGCAGAAAGTGAAAGTTACTCGGCGACAAGATCAACAAGAAATTACAAAACTAATCCAAACTAAATCTACATCTACTACAACCAGCATGGATCAAAGCAGAATCAAGATGAAAATTAAGGAGCTAATACAACAAATTGTATTAAAAACTCTTTTATGATCGCTTCATCTTCAATTTGTAATCAATTTTTTTGCATAATTTAGATGCCGTAATAAATTATAACAAATAATAGCATCATCATCATCACTAGTACCCGAAAGCAGGTCCCTGGTATCCATTTTCTCCGCAACTCACGGTCCTCCGCTTTCCTTTTCATTTGCTCATATGTCCCTCCTTGCCCTCCATCAGTTCATGAAGATACTCTGTCTCAGTCTTCCTGGTCCTCTCCTTCCTTCAATTCTGCCTTCTTTCACATCTTTCATTAATCCCTCGCCCCTCAACACATGTCCATTTGTCCAATCCAGTTTTTCTTTCTCTTCCAGTTTTTCGCCCCTGAACACATGTTCATTTGTCCAATCCAGTTTTTCTTTCTCTTCCAGTTTTTCTTTCTCTTTCAAAGTAATAGCACCATAAATATAATAAAGACTTAATTGTAAAATAGTGTAAGCGTTTCCGAATTAGTAACCATCAGTTTTAATCAGTTTTGAAATGCTTATCATCATTTCGAGATATTCAATAATGTATTACTAAAACCGTTATAAATAACCATTCATATCTAAGGCTGCAAAATTCACCATATGACTTTTTATTAGGAAAGAGCACCCTCATACAGTAGCATTACAATTTACTATCGAGTATACAACATTTCACCATTGATAATGCATCTACTTGTATTGCGTGTTCTCATCATACGTCTACGTTCCTTTTGCATTAAAAAAAAAACATTCATGTCCAATCGTGAAGCTAAAATATTTAAATGGTTAACCTAATAACACCTGAAGTCCTTAACATCAAATAATAATGATAAATACCAATCGATTTATAACAATAATAACACTTTCACACTAATTAGATCTGAACTACCTTTTGCAGTACTTTTAGTTTCATCTGTCAGCTCCTGACTTCCGCCAGGCAATGTCTTCCCTTCCTCTTGCTTCAGTCTCGACAAAGCGGTAGAAGATTCTACGTCCACGTTATACCTGACGAGAGAGGGCAAGGACCCTTGCTGACCGGTCTTACCCTCAGACCTACAGTCCTTCAACGCCTTGGCCGAGTCACTGCCGGACGAGAGCATGGACTGCGCATCCGGCAGGTGACAGCTAGACACCCGTGAGATGGACTTGCCTTCCGGCGCTGCAGTAGCTCCGTCAATGTCGGGTTTGAACCTAATCCACAATAAATGTATTACTCACATATATTTAACCCATTGTGCTTGGGAAGAAATAAACGTGTCGACCAAGAATTGACTGGCAATATCAGTTGAAAGAAGTGACTGAATCATGAAAAGAAGAGAAGAAGAGAGAGATGGTTGGAGAAGTTGAAAGCCAAAGACCTGCCGCAGGGCACAGCACTAATGATAATAAAGTTATTGCATAATCTTATTGTTATATATTCTTTCACTACACCGCTGCAGTTTATCAATAATAATATCTAATGCAAACCTATTAATACATGTATCTGTTAATTGCATCATTGATTCAAAGGGATTGATTTGACAAACAAAGAGACAAATAATACTGTTTGTTTAGTACATATAGGTAGGTAAAAGTACTATCTAATTTAATTGTTAAAGATATTGAGCATCCAAACATCACATTTTTCAGCTGAATTACAAATCTATTTCTGAACAATTTAGAAATCTTTAAGAAAACTGACACACCGAATTCAGAACCCTTCTAAAAACAATCCCAATACTTCACCTGTCTTTAATTGACCTGTTTTTACTCAACACTAAAGCTAAAGCTTACCGTTGCCACTGTTCGATCTGCTGTCTTGCCTTCAGCACGGTGCCTGGCACCAGATCAATCTCCTCGGCATCGTAGACCGACTGACGTCTTGCGGCAGCCTCCGCGCTGCTTTCACCCTCAACTCTCGCCTGGTCAACAGAAGCGCCATCCTCGCCAGGCAACGGTGACACAGAGAATATTCTAGAGACAGCCTCGTCCGTGAGCGAGGTGCTGCCTGCAGTCCCGTCCAGTGAGCTGGTGCTGCTTGTAGACGCAAGTCGACGGTGGTCTGCTGACAGACTGCTGCTGCTACCTTGCTGTGAGGTCGACGGGCGGAACCGGACCTCCAGGTCCTGGGTCTGGCGCCGTACAGTGCCCGGACACCACGGGATCTCCTCCTTCTCATACTGCTGGATCACATCCGAACCTATCGACCAATCAAAACATTTCACTTACATCAAATAACCAATCAAAGCATTACATCTAGAGTCTACCTCTCGACCAATCAAAGCATTACATCTAGAGTCTACCTCTCGACCTATCAAAGCATTACATCTAGAGTCTACCTCTCGACCAATTAAAGCATTACATCTAGAGTCTACCTCTCGACCAATTAAAGCATTACATCCAGACCTAAAACTAAATCAAAAGACTACATCCTAACAACCTATCAAACAATCAAACATAGAAGCAGTAGCAAAAGAATGCAATGAAGAACAAATGCTTAGCATCTAATAATAAAGGTGAGCTTGCACATTGCATACACTCGATTCACTAATCATTGATTTGTAGTCCTGCTCGATCCACATTTAGTCAGTCCACAGAACTATTGGCATATATATACAACTCCGCGCAATATAACAATATCAGTTTACATAATAATCACAGTTAATGCTCCAGTGTAAGGAAATTGAAGACACGGATTAAGCACTGACCTTTGGAAGCTGGAGGAGTTGCTTCACCGCTCCCAGCAACACCCTCTCCCTTCTCTTCCACGTCCACCACCTCTGTCAATCCCAGCTCCAGCCTTTCCTTTATCCTTCGCACATCCACCGACGCCTTGCATTCCTCATCCGCACCATCACTGCCTCCATCATTCCCCTCCTCCTCACCAACTACCAACATTGGAACTTTCCCCGGATCTGCGTCCGGAGAGGCCGATGCTTCTTTGATCCAGAAATCGTCTGGTCGAACCTTGGTCAGCTGAAGAGAGCTGCTTCCACCAGCGGCCGTGGGACTGCTGCCAAGTCGCTTTCGCTTCTTCTTCGCAGGACTTCCCTCCTCGAGCGAGCGAGTCCGGTCCTCGCAGCCGCCGTCCGAGATCATGAGCAGCCGTGCAATGCGCCGATGTCGTCTGTGCTGCGCCAGAGCGCTTTCCAGTTTCACGTCAGGATGTAGGAACGGGTTGATCTCGGCCCTTTCGTCGTCATCTTCGTTTCCCTCGCCGAGCTCAAAGTTTCCATTCGAGCGGTCGGTGAAAGCGTAAAATCCGCAGAGCATGCTGACGTCATAGAACCCGCAACTCCGTCGATTGCCGTTGTCGCAGAGCGAGTCGTTGTCATCGTTGTCTGCAACGATGTCGTTCTCGCAGCTGTTCAGTGCAACGGCTTCGTCGAAAGACAATGGTTTGTAGGAGATCAACGAGATAACAGGCTCATCATCGCCGTAACGATTATTCACCGCCGTCGGTTGGGCAATATTCCAACAAATCTCATCGTCCGAGTCGGAGAGAGAATTTGACGTGTCGTAACTCTGCCAGTTGTCAATGGAATAGATCTGAGGGAGCGGACGAAAGGCACTGAGTTCAAGGTCGCAGTAGCCTGACGTCGGCTGAGGCCCATCTGACTGAGCGATGGGACTCGCAAGGTTCGGATACAAGTTGTACGAACCGGTGCACGAGGACGAATCCCTGTTGCAGTCGTCATCGCTGGACGTACACGTTTCACTGTCTGCAACGGATAACACAACCCGTAAACAAATGAACTGAATGAAATGAGTTTACTCAGTCTCCATATAAGAATGGATAAGACATCACACAAAACTTAATTCCCCACATTCCCACACCGGGAAGGAAAGGTGGAAGAGCACACTGGAGTAGATCCATAACCATAGAGACACAGATATGTCACAATTTAAGCAGCATTAGCAAAGCACAGCTTGGTCTCTAAAACGGTGCAGTTCATCACGGTTCACTGGTAGTAAAGAAACTCACACAATGGAACCCAAAGGACCACAGAGGACCCTGCATCACTAAATATTCCTTGCAGTCTTCAAGGGGTCCAATATTGTCCAACTGTAGGGTCAGTTATGTAATAAAATAGCCATCATCATCACCATCAATATTTAACATCAGTTGTTCCACTTCAGCCAGGGTTAAACAATTAAGCAACTATATAATATTGTGCACTCGACGCCATTTCAGAGGCCAACTGTTTGTATGTGTGTTGCTAATGATTACTAAAGCTGTAAAGTTGCTGTGCAAAACCTGTATCTGAATACAAACGCACTGCTGCTCTAGATTTGGATTCAGTGCAGTTGAAGTGCTACGGACGAATCCAGGTGGAGTCTTTAGAAATTCGGTTCATGACATATTTGCACCTCAAATACAAAAAAGTGTGCCAAACAGCAACTACAGACAGCCTGAGTATGGCACGCTTGAAAACCCACAATTATGCAAGGTTTTACAAAAGAACGCACAGCATAAACTCCGTGCACAACTAAAACTCCACAAACCTGAGGTGCGATGTTTTGAGAGCAGATGTGGAAAGTCATCGTCCGGTGACCAAGAGCTTGGCTTGCCCGTGGTCAGTCTGTCCGCCCGGCTGTTCTTGATGTCTATGTTGACGGTGTGAGTCGGTGTCGCGGTACTTTGTGACAACGTTCTCGATGACGTCAGTGCCTCCGACCCAAGATTACCGACAGATGCTGAGCGCCAGAGAGTGTTGTGCCTCTGCTTACTGCAGGACAGAATAACAACAAACAAGGTACATATGTATTCAGCACAGATACAACTCACATTCTACTGCACTATTAATTTACTAAGTCTTAATTACAGAAACAAAGTATCAGATCATCGTCTTGGCAAGATCACACCCACCTGGTCCACTTCTCACTATCAACTCACTGTCAGTCACTACCTAGCACCGTCAATTCTCAGCATTAAATAGAATGAATAGGCTTTTCACAAGGAATTAAATTCTTTAGCAAGACTACAAAAGTATAAATTATATGCATATAAACTGGTGATTGAAACGTGGCAGCCATCAAGAATTAAAATATGCTTCAGCCGAAACATAAACTGACTGTGAGGTAACCCAGCTTCAAGAACCCAGTAAATAGAATCAGAATGAGAGCCAAATTCAAGAATGAAGTAAATAGTATCAGAATGAGAGCTAAATCCCTGAATGAAGTAAATAGAAGCAGAATGAGAGCCAAACTTCAAGTAAACAGCATAAGAATTACAAATATCTACCTGGCATCGAGAATGCCCTGGTAAGTTTGCAGCTGGTG
>JAQFYQ010000760.1:0-15444 GCA_034694885.1 Buchholzia appendiculata | reverse complement strand
CGATGTACAACCATTCATGTTGCGGACGAATTGCGAGCTGAAATCAGAAAAAGACGACAGTAGTTTTTGCAATTTCGATTCGTCTCATCCACCTGGTGTTTTTTGTAAGGCAGTTGCTGATTTGTCAGAAGGTAAGTTTAAGTTAAACGGACAAACTACCAGTGACTCGACGGAGCCTGCCTGGCGTCCGTGGTAGTTAATCAAGTTTTTCTAGCTGAATGGGAAATGAACTATAAGTCGTTACGCTTTTTGTTATTCTATGACATTATCTATGCATGCTTTCATTCTCATCCTATATATGGTCATCATAAAATTGAATTGCTTTTTTTTAATTTGTATTTTTGAATATAAATGTCGAATCGCTTCTTTAGAAATATATTTAGATATTTAGAGTATACAAGGCTCAAATCCTTACTATCACAATCATCATCATGTTGTTTCATTGACAGAAAATTCTCATTATTCAAATCGTGAAGGCCTTAATGTGACACACGGGACCAGCACGTTCTGTCTGTGCACACTTACAACAGTTAACTACTTGAAACATAGCTTCGGGTGTTGACTCGTTAGTGTTATTGAGTCTAGGAAGCTGCTGACGCTATCGCTCTGTGATTTGAATGCTAAAGAAGAGCTAGGACAGGCAGCCGCAGTGTCGTGGCACACACATAGGGCTATAGAGATCCCGAGCACTTGAAAGCAACTGCACAACGATCATGACGCTAACGATCGCAAACTCATTTTCTACCCCGATCACAAACTCGATGTTTAGTTCCTAGCGTACTGCATGGAGGTGTGCGCTCTTTGAGATAGCTGCTCTCATCTGTAATGATCTTAACGAGCTCGATAATGAACTCAACGAGTTGAGCTCATTATGAACTTCGGGTCCAGGCGATATTCATTCATACCTCTAGGTCTAAGCACGTACAGGCACCATGTTTGGACCCGTGATCGTTTGCGGCCACGAGTTGTCACGTGCTCGGGGGCACTCGAGGAACGAAAATATTGATGGGTAGTATTGGGGTGGGAGGTAAAGACTAAAGATAAACAAATTGATGATTTTTTTGTACAATTTATTCACAAAATGGCGGTCAATGCAAAATGTTCTTTACAGCAAAAAGAAAAAAATTATTGTAGTACGTGAAAAATACTCTTTTGTGTTAAATTGTTAAGTAAACATTATATTCGTGTTTTTGTATTTAATACACTAGTTTTTTTTGCTTCGAATCGGTTTATTTCAATTATTATTGATTTCATAATTGAGCGCAAAACTAAAAGCCGACAAATTTCGCCATCGCTACAAAATTTTAAACTATCCTTGAATAGATTGATTATAATAAACAGTCTAACGGTGTCGTGTCAATAAAAATAGTATGTAAGTAAATAACAACGCAGAAGATCAAATTATCATGCCTTTGTGTCATTATTCGATGACAATATTATAATATGATATGCAGTTCACAGTGTTCGATGTTTAGCAGAATCAACAAAAAACGTAGATCAATCGTTCTGCTACAGTCTGCCAGTGCTGTATACTTTATGCAGGTTACTTTAGATACAGGTTTTGCGCGTTCAGTGATTGCACGGAATATGATAAGTAATAAATAATTTTCTTGAATGTATTTTCTCGCTTTAAGCGCCTCAGTTGTTACACTTCCGAGTTGATTGGTCACCATATTTAAACTAGGATAACCGATTTGCAGCTGTTTGGTTTTTACCTTAACCGAACGTTCGGAGCGTCATCAAAGCAACTATCCACCAAGAACGGAGCTTTAGTCGTCGGGTTTCAGTGATACTCGTTTTTAAAATTTGATGCCTTTTACTTTGCTATAAGGATCGTCTAAATATAATAGCAATTTTGAATGCGTTAACTAGTATGTTTATTGAGAACATAAGTTTTAAAATTTCTATGTGCGATGAGATAGAATCGTTTATTATATAAAAATCTACATTTAACACGAACAGTGCATTAACATGAACATTATATGAATTGATTTGTTTTTGGCGCGATGGAAAATAATTCAACTTGAATTCATGTTAGGTCATGTCCTGATTTCACGATCACGTTGTAAAACAATATATGCACACAATTGTTTGCAATTATAAATGTGCTCACTTTTATACAAAATATTTTACCTCTATATTTGTAACATATAAACAAACGTGTACCATTGTTTTTGTAGGCCAAATTAACAAAAACTACAACTAAAATAGCCAACTAGAAAGAAATGAACTATTTAATTATAACTACAACTATACAACTAGAAAGTGCAAAATAACTATAAGTAAACGACAACTAGAAAGTATTTAACCATAAAGCAATTTAGTTATATCATCAAAATACTTTGCAATTTTCAAAAGGAATTGTGAATCTTGTGTGATCGGTAAAACAAATATAACAGCGAAAATATATATGACGTCGCTTGACACAGTCAATGTTGTACCTTTATTTATTGCCTCTCGTTTAATTAAGCCAGTGCTCAAACTGAAGCTGCCATTACTTCATGACCAACCGCAGCAGCAGCCAAAGAACTCGAGCTGGTGCTCTACCAAGCCGAACTTGAACTGCTGCTGGAAATTATACAGATGGACTCACGTTTTGGTTAGAGAGGAAATCACTCTATCCATTTCTGTCTCCATTGGCTTTGTGATTAGTAGCAGCACCTGCTTCTCACACATATGTTGAAAGAATTTTCAGTTATTTAAACCAAAGGGTGCATGATTCTTTAAATATCTTCTATTCACAAATTGAACTGATAACTAAAATATTGTTGTTCTCATTAAATACAAGCAAATGATAGTGTGATTGTATTGCTTTGATTCTATTTTACGATAACAAAGAGTTTGATATTAACACCCAAATCCACGGTAATTCGTTTATGCATTAATTCAAAACGATTTCGTTCGATTTTTGCACAAATTTTGTTATGCGAATCTAACAAACTCATTAATTTTGTATCAAATCAACTGATTCATTCGAACAGAACTTTGATTTCTCTTTCACTTGGCGGACGATTGGCTCGCAAATTAAAATGTTGAACCTAGTGTACCCGACCCTGAGGGTCGGTTCGATCCATCAGACTCCTTTCCTTAACAAGAATTCTTATCAGATTTAGAACGGAAATTAATGTTGCTCAGCTTACAATTTCCAGGGAATGATAAAATTTGATACAAGCAGAATAAAAAATCATTTTCCAAACATCTCCAAATTAACCATTCTCCAAATAAATAAACGTCTCCAAATGAACCTTCGATTAATCTATCCGGTGATCAAAATTCTTTTTAAAATTCACTAATGAAATTCAAACGCATATTTTTCGTGAATTGGTAAATTTGATATGCGTCCCACAGTGTATTTTCTCACGTGCATTTCTGCGGTTCTGCACTTGTTTTTGTGCGTCCCTCTCTCTGTATGCTTGTCTGTGTGTCTATCCCTCTCTCTGCACAATGCACATGTGTTGTGTACGTCTCTCTCCCTCATTCTCTCTCTCTCTCTCTCTCTCTCTCTCTCTCTCTCTCTCTCCCTCTCTCCCTCTTTCTCTCTCGCTCTCTCTCTCTCTCTCTGCATGCTTTTTTGTGCGCCCCTCTCTTTCGCTCTGTATGCTTATTTGTTTGTGATAACAACAGGCTGTGTGATAAATGAGCACTATACCTTGTTATTCTAAATGGACAGCGATACCTATGGCTCGTCCAAGCGTCCAGTCAATGACCTTTGACCTCTTCCAAACCTCAGCGAGACCCTACAGTCGTTATGATCGATAGCCCGCTGCAATCTCAAACGAACTTTTTTCTGCACCAGTAACCTAAGAGCAAAGGTGAATCTACATTGGTGATATGAAGGTTCAACAACGGGACATGGCATTAGATCACCGGTGAGCTTTCTTCTCTTCTTTCTTCCTTGCTAAGGAGGTTGTTCCGTCAAATCCGGTCGCGGCTTTTGAACTTATTATTCAACAATGGTATCATAAGATCATTCGACGTCATTACCGTCGTATTGTATGACCGCAAACGGTCTCGCTTCAACTGCCGTGCGACCCCGGTGTCCACATAGGGGCTTAATTTAGTTATCTGATACAGATGGGGGTCGCGCACGGTTGTGGTTTCAGTTTTCCAAGTTCAAAGAAGTTGGCGATGTGGGGGAGGGGGAGATACTGATGCGGGATTGGGGTATCAGCGCGTGTGATGCTGCAGATGTGATTGTTATCGGGATTGTGATTTAAATGCAAAGACAGTTTCGAATGTGTAAGAGATACGTAGCACGCCTGGAATGTGGCCAGGCTCGCACGCTTATCGCTTTTAAAGTAAATCTGCTTCGCCTCTATCTCCAAGCCTATGAAGGGGTGAATTAAAGACGACTGGTATAATAGGCTTAAACATGATACTGTGGGGAAAAGTGGTTCAGAGTGTGATGTTTACGGGGCAAAGTCAAAGTCAAACGTATAATTAACGCAAGAAATCCAAGCCTGTGTTAATGTGACATCAGATATAGATAGAAAAGAATCTCCAGACGATACAAGTATACTGCAGAAGTTGAATAATTACTAGCTGCATAGAAACTGTCTGATAGAGAGTGTGATCAAAGATGAAATATGATAGCGAGTGTATCTTATTCCTAAACGGTAAACTTCCCTTAGAGGCAATTGCTGCTGAAAACAAATACAAATATGCACACTGTCATCTGCATTAAATAACGACGGTCAAGTGGACTAGTTCAAGTTATACATGTTCTTAATGCAATCAACTTTCACTATCACGTGACTGAATATAATGTTTCTCTATGTTGTGCTTTTATCGCTTTTCTACAATCACAGGGAAACGTATACAAGCACATATAGGTATAAGCACAGCCTGCACAGGTATACGCAGTGGTGTAGTCGTAGGGTATGCGCCGTATGCGCCGTATATGCCCACAGCAAATTATGAATAAGCACAGTATACCCACTTTATACAGCGCGTATACCCACTGAAAATACGACAGTATACTCACAGGATACCCACAGCCTTTTTACCACTACACCACTGAATATAAGCACAGGTATAGGCACAAGCATAAACACAAAACAAGCACAAAATTCAGCCTGAGCTTTAACAATAAAAAATATAGATAATTTTAATTTCCTTACGTAATACTTTCTTTAGATTTATAAAATATGTGAAATAAAAAATAATATATATTAACGAAACAAAAAATTCCAAACTATATCTGGTAAGTTGTGATCATAAAAAATAGTACACTGTTGTTTCAATTCGTTTATCTGACGTACAATAATAGCAAGTGCAGAGTGAATAGTTGGGAGCCAAACTCTGTGAAAACTAAAAGCTTTATGCGATCGGAGACGTATTGATATTTCTTCATTACTTATAATCATTAAATTTGTAGAAATACTAAAACAAGTGGTCTTTTAAAAGGGATACTCGAATTTATTTTATAGATTTACGATTACTGTATGTATTCTGCTACCGGTGTAGGCCTAAAGTCTAAATGAACCGAAATATTCGAATCAAAATAAATTGTATTTCACAAGTTTTAAAAAATTCGGGTTTTCATAGACCAAACACGTTTACTAATTTTCCAAATAATTAAAAGCTCACTGTTTGATTTCCGGAGGAGTCTACCCATCCATTATTGTGCGTTAAAAGTTATTTTTAGATTTAGAACTGATTATTTACTAATTTGAAAATTACAGTGACCCGTGTTGGCATTGATTTGTCAGATCCAATCTTAAACGGATTTATCTACATCTACATGGCAGAAAACCAAATGATCGAAATTCTAAAGTCCAAATGATAAGGGACGGTAATCAGAAGCCGAGCATCAATGGTTTAAAATCAAAAGGCCGACCATTCAAAAGTCAACATTTAATAGGCTGAACATTCAAAAGGCCGAACATTTGAAGAACAACAAATTCAAATTGCGACATTTAAAGATGTCGGACGATAAAATAACGGAACAATTAAAAGGATGAATATACTATAGGTCCCGATTTCAAAAAATAAAATAAAAATAATTAAATTTATTAATCTAGTTTATGTTTTTAATCTTATTTTTATTTATGATTTTGGACTTCACGAGTTGTTTCAATCTTCAGTATTTCACGTATGGGATTTTGTTAAATTCGGAATTTCTGAATTCGCTTTTGAATGTTCGGCATTCCAAATATTAGGACTTTAGAATGTTCGACCTTTTAAACATTCATTCTTCAGAGCTTTCGATTTATGATTTGTATTTTTATTTAAAAAAATATTATTTTCGCGTAGAAGGAAGCAAATAAGTTTCATTCTACACGCAACATTACAGTTCATGTAATGTTATAGTAAAAGCAAGATCAGTGCAAAAAACAGATTAAAAGTTTGTTCAGCAATAATTTAAAAGCGATGCACATTATTCAACAATGTATCAGCCTGCAATTCCGTGATATCAGACACTTCTATACTACAGTTTTTACTAAATCATTATTACTAACAATTAGAGAATCTATTTTGGAGCTATTAATTAGCCGATTTAGCATCATAGTTCAATTCAGCCGAATAGGCTGTTTGCTACGATTGTATAAATTCTATGATCCTATGTGGTCTTCTCTTCTGATGTATACTATATACTATAGTCGTATACTTTGGATATATAGCAATGGTAACCTTTTTCATATATGATGTTCTCATTTGTTTTATTCTTCTCATGAAGTCTTAAACGATTCAAGCTGAGGCCGACAGCAACTTAAGCAATTCTGCTAGTTATCTATTCCGCTACATTTCACTGCGAGATTTTATGTTACTTTTTTGTTACTTTTCATATGATTGTGAGATCAGTAGAACTTTCCTTTAGAAATTCAAGAAATTGATTCAGTCAAAATAACGTCCACCCCAAAAATGAATTGAACCTTGTAACATCGCCTTTTGGCTTGCACTTAAATATTCTAACTACACTTGTTTACGTTCGCTCAATTCGAGAGTATTTGGATTTTGAAAGTGAATCTGATAAATCAATACACCATGGCGTCTGGATTTGAAAAATGATTTTAAAATATACTGAGAATATAATTATCGTATTTTGCATCATGTAGTAATTGTATGTATATTTAAATTAGTATACAGCTAAATTAATGTATTTGTATTCGTTGTCATAAACTTGTTGTTTACATTTCAATTTTTATGTCCATTGTTTTCACATCTTGCATCGATACAATTTCTATTTTACATGCTTCAAAGAAGGCTGAGAGAGAAATTTGCACAACAAAGTAGAATTGTTTTAAAAAGTCATGATCAAAACTGCATGCGATTGTGGATAAACTCTGCAAAAGTACCCGCTTTAACTTATGATTAATACTCGATTTCTTTAAAAGAAATATCATCGATGTTCAATAACGATTTCATGTAGTGCTCCATGTCTGTGTGCGATCAGGGGGCGGCGTTTTCAGTGAATGCAAAAAATTGAAGTACCCGTGTCACTGTTTCGATTGACCCCTGGACAACGTTTTAATGCTCACGTTGTCTGTGTGGGAAAGAGAATGCCTATACCACCTAAACATATATGTCAGATTGGCCTAGTGGATCGGTGTGCAAAGTCGTGACTCGTGAGATATTAAGAATCATCAGAACCTGCCTTCGAGCACAAAACTCATCATCATCATCGATTAGTTGAACAGAATTATCCATTTATTGGGATCTAATGTAAGTCAGCTGTAGTTTACAACATCTTCCTAAAGAACCATTGCGCTACTACCTCAGTGACCGATACGACTAAATGCCCAGCTGTGCTTGTGTTCGTATTGCTGATGTCAGTTTCGAATGAAAATACTCAGTTGTCAAGCAATTTCCTTCGAAAGAAAAACTTATCCAACAGCGTGCAAGCCGCTCTCAATCCGTCTCCCACAAAGCCATCAAGCACATCCACTTGTCCACCATTGCTTGGGCACCATGATGTGTGGTATTTTCTAAAGCAGATCTGATGTTCTTTGCG
The DNA here is from genome assembly GCA_034694885.1 of Buchholzia appendiculata. Classification (NCBI taxonomy): domain Eukaryota; kingdom Metazoa; phylum Annelida; class Clitellata; order Enchytraeida; family Enchytraeidae; genus Buchholzia; species Buchholzia appendiculata. The sequence goes on along the minus strand of JAQFYQ010000760.1, from coordinate 7,490 downwards.
CCTGTGGTTTCTTGTTTGTGCTCTGGATGTTATTTGTTGGCGGTTAACTTGCTCGGAGCACACTCGAGCTAATTGCCTCAGTTTGCCGGGCGCTAATTAACGTCCTTCTGGAAACATTGCCGGGGGAGGATTGGGGGAGGGGAGGGGGCGCTGTTGGGGGCGAAGCCACATTGAAAGCGTCAAGCAATGATCATGCTGAGTGACACACTACTCAGTGGACGACAATTAAGTGAGACACACACAGACATACAGTCACACAGACGCGTACAGACACACATAGTCACGGCCACATGACATACACATACACTTACACATACACTTATACATACACTTGAGAATACAGATGAAGTCGTCAAAGAAATTTGACGCCAGGGCTTGAATTTGATCGAGGTGATTTGAAGATTACATTTTTACGAGGTCGATTATATTTTGAAAATGATTTGAAAAGATTTGATGTGATTTCTGAGAGACGAGTAAAATGCTATTGAATTGATTAATCCTCTGACTCTGATCAGTGGCATCAACCATGTAGCACTTGATGTGCAAATTGTGCAGCTGAATTGTCCGAATCAATCAAAAATGGAGCTACTAATGCAAGAATATTTCGATTTCTCAATTTCCAACAAAAAATAAAAAACAATAAATGATGCACGATAATCTAGGGTGTATGAATGACAAGCCTGCGGTACCGAGTCCCCACTCACCTATCTCTTATCGATTAGTTTGCTGCATGTTAACATGCTGCATTCAATCTTACTTAACTAAATCTAACCATTATTCTTTTTCTTTTCTGCTGTTTAATTCATTCACAAATCAAATGAAATGCGGCTACTCTGCAGTACACTGTTACTTGTTGCTATAGGCGATTCCATTTCTATAGACGCCGTGTAAACTGCTTACAAGCATATTGGATTTTTTTCGATTGATCTCGCATTTTTTAACAATTGAAACATGGCTTTTGGTGAGGGTGCCACTGAGTGTGAAAGAATGCATCCTACTTTTTTTGTCATAATCTCAATTTATCAAAAATTTTATTATTTAGTTTACTTTGGCATTAAAGAAATTAGTTCAATTCAATATGCTAAGTTATCCTTTAGCACAATTATCGACTATAATTATGACGCGACGCATAAAAATATTGCCTTACATACTTTCCACCCTAAAGCAATCGCTGATTTGCTTAGTTGTTTCCTGCCTGTATAGGCATTCGCTCATCTGTGCAGTGGTTGTAATTGGTGAGAGACGAGTACATCCTGTTTTGTCCACCTGACGCACTGCGTGACAGCACGTGCATCACGCACCGTGGCACCAGTCACCCCCCCCCCGCACCCTCCCCCTCCCCAGGTCGTGATCTGACACTGGTTGAGAGCCAAGTGGCGGTGGTCAGCTTCCACTAGCTCTGGGTTATGTCGACACCATCAACTCCAAGCGAATGTCACTTCAGGGATGGCACCGCCGACTTCCAGCCAGCCTGCCTGCAAGCCGAGGGATTTCTAATTAATACAACACACACTAGAGTGAATTGACTTTCCAGACCTTGCTTGACGCGAAGATCTGATTGGTTGCTGCGACGTGCGGCGAGGCAAGTCAGTGGAAGTACGCTGGACCAGTGCGCGCAAGGTTGGCACGGCTTTGACAGACGCACTTGATGCTGAGCTAAGTGCTACACTAGAGATAGATAAATAGCTGGATACATTGATTGTTTATCGTTTTGTGACGGAGTTAGAGGAAGGGACTGGCTGTCAGTTAGCAAAGACAAGTTCGGTATTGCTCTCTGACGTGTGTTGGACTTAGGTGTTCTATCTTACTTGTGTGATAGTATCATTACAGTACTCGTAGTGTAGCCTAAGTTGCATAAGAAGGTTCGTTGTAGTTTCACGTTGACTCTGTGCATTTGGATTATCATTTCTCATCAACATCTCAAACGTTGCACACAAGGAATGGAAGATCAGGAACAACGTCGGAGGGTTCTGCAGAATTCAGTCGGCTTCAACTGCGAGAATGGACGACGCAGCGTGCTGAAGGTAAGACTTCTAACCTATCTATCTCATATATTATCTGAAATTATATTGATAAGTATAATTATTGTGATTGAGCCTAGTATATCTAGTAGTAAGACTATCCGACTGATATATCAATGATAAGATTGGTAATAAGTATGATAGTTTGAGGACCATAGTAAGATTGATCAGCCAGTGATAAGATTTATACGTCAGTGGTTATGTTGATAACTTTGATAAGGTTGATAAAGTTAAAGGAAGGATTTGTGTGACAGTTGTCACACAAATTACCGGGAACATGATGGTCGTGAAAACCTGTCGAATATTGATGAAGATGCAATGTAGATTGGATGTCGATATATCTATTTACAACGTTTACTGCACATGTTCAATGTTCTTGACGGCGGATGCAGACAGAGTTTCCTATAACTGCGATTTCTGGAAGATAATAAGATCTTTCATATGTCTGCAAAACTGTTGGTTTAATTGAATCATTTTATGTGATTTAAAACTTCCATTAATCATTTGAACTCAATTAATCATCTGAGTGAATTCATCACTTTGAATTATATGTCAATAGTCTGTTTCAGTGAGTGTGATGTATATAATGTAAAATCTAATATTAAGTAACATATAGCGTTGAAGCGTTCTACTATTAAATTATAGTTTATAAGTAGATTGTTGTTCATAAAGTAGGCATAATTGTCTAACATGTTAGCATTGTTCACTCTCAGGGTAATTGGTGATTATTAAAATGATGACTACGATGAAGAATATGACGCTGAATATGAGTTTGAATTGACCCTGTCATTCTTCACTGTTTGGCTTATCTGATGGCGCCGTTGTAGTTTCAAACTAACTATATATAGCTAACGCAGTGTTATTCATAGCCTACATACGATGCGTTTCATTTCATTGTTAAGTTAATCAAGTACTTATCGATTTGCATTTAACATGATCAGCACTGTTTAACAAGTATTTTGCAGAGTATTTTGTAGCATTTATGTTTGTAAAACGATTTAATTTAAACAATGTTTTTCGAACCGTTCTGTTTTGCTCGTGGCTTGAAGCAATATTACACATTATTTTATTCCAGATATTTTATTGACTATACATATTGAATCTAATTGATTCGATTTTATTTCAATGAGAAACCTATTTGAATTAATTTATGAAGTTCTAACGACTGCTGTGGATTATCTGAACATGGTTTGGTCCAAGATTTATATAGGGGTGGGAGTAATGTTTTTTCAGGGGAGTAACAAGTATAGGCCGTTCTGCTTTTAGGGGGATTTTCTTGGACTCCCCACTTCATGTGCAGATAAAATAAAGCCCTATTTTTGAAGACGGAAGCTCTGTAAAGTGCGCTAAAGATAAGTAAATTTCTCTGCGTGTATTTTGGCAGTCTAATGATTCAAAATAAGTAACGCGTTTTAGTCAGAGCTGTGGGCAGGATGTTAAGTGGGCGAATGACTTTCACAAATTGTTGACTGACTATCATTTTTATTTTTTTGGGGTTGAGCTTCAAAATTACCTTTTTCAAACAGCAAGACATAAATTGTAAGAAATAAATGCTGGTGGGGGTTCTGATTCGACCCCCCACCTCCTTAGATACGGCCGCGGTTTTAATAATTATTTTACTTACTAGTGGAGTTAGCTAAGGTGATGCAGTCCATTAAGATTAGTTGATAAAGTTTAAATTAATATTAATTTGTACTTTGCTTCAAGCAAGGACTTATTTGAGTAATTTCGATCACCATTTTTCATGTTTAGAGTGACAATTCTTTTTTTACTAAGTAACTTTCCTATGTATACGTGTGCTTTCATGCGTATATTTGGCTTATGCTTATGCTTTTGCTTATAGAGCAATAAGCCGCTGCTGGAGAAGAAACGAAGGGCGCGGATAAACAAATCTCTGGAGCAGCTCAAATCTCTGCTAATGGAGACGATCAGAAATGACGTAAGTTGTGTTACAGTATATAATTCCTGTGTGATAAGATATTTAATCGTTGTTATTATTTAAAGATTTTTTTTTCAAAAAATGATTTACCCATAAATGTTTGATCTGAATATGTGTTATTTAGCGTTCTAATCAATAGGCTAAATTGCAAAGCGAAAATTGATATACGCAACATGATGATATTTTAGGGTGGTTTAAACATATTTTAGCTTCCAAATTAAGTCAAGATATGCGAAACTTGTGATGTTTTTTTGCATCTTGTGACATATACTCACACATGATCAAAATTATACAACATTTGCTAAGGCTATATTTTCCCTGAGCTGGAACTTTCGCGCCAAAAATTGCCAGTAGTAGCAGTCACTTTCAAACAGACTTTCCGCCTTGAGAACTTCTATTAGCGATTTTCATACATCCCTCTCTCCTAAACTGACAGTCTGAACTGTAAAACTGAAAGTCTTATAAGAAAAATGTAGATTTGGTCATACTAGAAAATTAACAACCCATTAGACGTAATTATTATTTTCCTTTTTCCAAACGGTGAAGAATTGTCTAGAGCACCTGTGAGGCTGTGACTGACTTGGTACGTTCAAACTTGCCATGATCGTGGTTGACGATAATTTCATGACTTCCGACACTCCCAGCCAATAATGTTCAACATTGCCGTGGGCATCTGCCATATTACCTGTCCCCTAAAACTGTGCCTTACTGCCCCTGGTACTTCTCCCCGGCCACCCTCCCACCTGGTACTTCGCCCGGCCACCCCGTTGAGCCACATTTCTTGCTCGCCACCTGGTGAGCGAAAGCAAACTGTCATTCTGTCCTAACGACTAACAGCAGTTGACTTCCTAGCGAGCGAGTAATTAAAGCGCGACCTCACGTCACGTAGGCGTCATGCCGAGGTAGCTCATCCTTCTCCCCCAACTCCCCTCCCTCCCCCAGACCTTATCTGTCGCTACTGATTGGGGACTCAGGGTGATGTACGGTCTGCAACAGGCGCGGCGGCCTCCAGTACGTCGCTGAGAAGTGTCAGAATTCGTAAAGGAAATAAATACGTTGGCGTGAACTACCTGCTGCTAGCAGTTGCGCGCGCGGGTATGTTGCAGGAACTTCATTACTCAAAGTCCTGTCAGGCGTCAACCCTTCCTCCTTCCGTCCATCTTCCTGGTCAGCTTCCGCCCCCAGGTCCATCACGTGATCTTCTTACTCTGGATTCAATCTCGTGCGTCCGGCTGTTGGACCGTCCATGTCTGTGTGTGTCCAGCTTTGTGCGAGCCGCGAGGATGCGTGTCTTGTCTGTTAGCAGCTAGTTCTTGAAACAAAAGCGCAGGCAGTTGGAGGTCGGGAGTGAATTTCAAAGTCTAAAAAGCACAATCCAGACTGAATATTTAATAATTTCCCATGAATTAAATTTGTAGAGCGTTGCTAAATTGTAAGTTGCTACTGGAATAAGAACAGTTAACTCTGGAAATGTACACGTTAATAATACACTAGCGCCCCCCCCACCTTTTAATTATTAGAAACATGCAATGAGCTGCTATATTAATTCATCGACGTATACGTTCCATGGAAGGTTTGAGTTTTTAGATAGGACTAAAGTAGTTCACTTATTGATCCCAATTTGTGGTCCAATAACAATAACTCAAGCAGTCAATCATTCCATAAAGATACGGTGATATGTGAAGTTTAGAACTTCTGGCAATTTTTGGACAATTTAATCAAGGCTTTTATTGAATTAAGCAATCTTTTATTCTGTAACTCTTTAACTTTATTCTCCCTTTTCTACATAATGAAGCGTCACTGTTCAAAATCCATTGTTGCTAGTCTTTTAGTTGATAAATTTAGTCAGAAGAATAGGATATACCTTTTCACCTTTTGCCTTAACGTGGAAATTATTAACTGGTAATTCTGACTTGAGTTGCCTGCATACGAGTAGGGACACGCCCAACTTGTCACTGATAGCTCGAACCTGCTATCAGTGTTCGGGGCGTCTCCTGGCATGATTACTTCGCTCCCTGCTCCACGGACACCCTACACCGACACCCTACACCAGATGCACCGGTGCAGCCGTTCAGTGTGCTCGCTGCACATATGGTGCACGTTAATCAGTTCGAGTCGTTTCGTCGCTGTTTCGTGAGTGTGATTAATGGCTGATTAACTGAGAAAGTCTCTGCTCACCGATCGTTGACTGCTGCAGCAGATGATCGTATTCTCCACGTACCTCCCGTAAAATTATATCCCAGAGAATAATAATTACAAACTGGATACGAGTCCACTGCAGACTTGACGCGTCCAGGCAGTGGTGTGTGCAGCAAACATATGTAAGCAGTTCAGCGAGCTTGCATATAATTTGTACGCCGTGGTTTACTTGACGATCTGTTGACGCTTTACGACCCAAGTCATTGACTGCGGCTCGACGGATGACGACGACGATGATGATGCTGATAAACAACTTGAAATTTGTTTGGATCGTGTCGCCCATGTTTTTAATACGGTGTTGCTCACATGCGTTGATCGTGCGGCCTTTCTACGCAGATTTACATTTTCTTCAAAAAGACCGATTATAAGCGGCACCCCTACTTATACAACGTTTTACCTCCTACAGTAACTGTAAGGGGGAGGGAGAGGTATAATATTATTTGACAGGACAACTACATTAGCTGCAAAGTTACTGTAAACTCAGTATTTGAGTCATGCATTCATGGGAAAATTTAGAGTATAGCTAAGCTAGGCTGATCAGAAGTGTGTAGACTCAAACTTGCAGGCTGAATACTGATTAAAAAGTGTCCCAGTCAAACGTCGACGCACCAAAATAACCTTACATCGTTCAACATTGCATCTAATACTATGTCTATTTCTGACCTTTAGTAATTTTGATATGTACAATTGTACATTTTTAATCTGAAGGATATTTATGAAACATTTGAACTGCAGTAGACGAACAAAGTATGAATTAACACATGTTTGAATTCTCTTGTATTTGCTTCTACAGACGTCGGCGGGCTATTCAAAGTTAGAGAAAGCTGACATTCTCGAGTTGGCCGTTAAACATCTGCGCCACATACAACAACGACAACAACAAACTGGTATGTATAATTATGCAATACTATATATACGGTATACTTCAAATATTGTAGTCAAAATAGAAAACAAACTGTTTATATTCAAAGTAATGTCTTTTATTGAAAAATGTTTGCCTTTTTAATTAACTTTTTATCAACAGAAATGACAGTTGCATATCAAATACTTCAAGCTTTGATTATAAATACTGAAATAGTTTAATGCTGATGACAAATATGGTGTTGATTAGTAAAAATTATTTAACATTTGTTTGTAATAGAAATATTGAAATAAAATTACGCTCGGTATATTCTTGTAAATCGTTTAGTTTTTACATGTTATTGAAAGTGCTTATTGAACAAATATGTGACCGCGCGCATGAAAAGGTACCCTGTCTTCGAAACAGAGTTAATGGCACAGCATTATCCAGGAAAAGGTACCCAATCTAACAAAAAAAAATCAAGTTGATA
>JAQFYQ010000759.1:0-15473 GCA_034694885.1 Buchholzia appendiculata | reverse complement strand
ACGGCTCTAAACTCAACTCAACAATGAGACGGCTCTAAACTCAACTCAACAATGAGACGGCTCTAAACTCAACTCAACAATGAGACGGCTCTAAACTCAACTCAACAATGAGACGGCTCTAAACTCAACTCAATAATGAGACGGCTCTAAACTCAATTCAACAATGAGACGGCTCTAAACTCAACTTAACACACAGACGACTCTAAACTCAATTCAACACCAAGACAGATCTAAACCCAACTTAACCACGAGCCTACTCTAACTCAAGTCAACACTGAGCCGACTCTAAACTCAACTCAATACTCAAAACCGAGACGACTCTAAACTCAACTCAACAATGAGCCGGCTCTAACTCAAGTCAACACCGAGCCGACTCTAAGCTCAACTCAATACTCAACACCTAGACGACTCTACACTCAACTCAACTCAACACCGAGCCGACTCTAAACTCAACTCAGCAACGAGACGACTCTAAATAGTGCAATACGTCTCGCGTCACGGCTTGCAAGAACTGCAGCAGAGGTGTCCAGCAATTTCTGAACTGTCTTGCATACCGCAAAGTCGTGAACATACTAAAAAATGATAGAGATGGAGCTCCAACAAGTAACTTGATTAACGTCTAATATTGATGTGTGATTTAGTCGCATATTACATAGTCACCGACTCGAACTAAGTTTTGTATAGTTGACAAATTGTGCAAGTTTATTGCAGAGATATTTAGTAATTTAGTTCAAGTTAAGTGTAAAATAATTTTGTCTAAATGGCAAGGAGTGTTGACTAGATAGATAAGCCAAAATAGTTCTCGACTGAGACGCAAGTTTAAACTTATGAATCATCACACTTACAAATCAATGCAGCACTGCTCAATAATTGATCAATGAATCTTGAATTGATGTAGTGTCAGTTTATCGAAAGAAAAGACAGCGCACAAAGAGTCTAAAATAGTTCTGCTATACCGATAGAGGTAAAAAAAGCGGCGGTACAGTTCCTTTGAAAGGATCCGCTCAAGACATAGCTGTCTTTTCCGTGGAAATTCCATTCCAAACCATTGACCTGTGTTCATATTAATGCCCACGTGATAACGCGTGGCCGGTGTCAAGTCTGGGGGGGGGGCCGAGAGAAGTTGTTCACGAGCCAGGACGTCAGAAGACTTGAGATGTTGTTTTCAACAGAATTTTTTGAACGCCGAGTACACAAACACAAACAGCGCCGTTTAGAGAAGATTCATGAGAATTTAAAGCGACGCAGTTGAGTGGGCAAGAGCAATGCCAGTAAGAGTGATGACACCGCAAGATATTTCCAGTGTGAACATTGCTTTGCAAATAGGGCGCCTTTGGGAATTAATCGTCCGTCTGTGCGCCGCTTTTAGCTGCAGACCAGAACTGCAGTAGTTATCTGTTGATTTTTCTGGCAGTTGGATTTGTTAAAAATCGGAATACAGTAAGCAACTTTAAAATGTACTTGAAATTTATTTTATTCGACGGTATCGAAGTCATGCGCACTCAAATTTCAATAGTTTGCAGCAAGATTTTGAAGACACGGCAGCTTTGAATTGGCTGACACTCTATATCGACACTTGAGCACACCGTGATAACATTCAAATATTATTTTAAAATAGATCTGCACACGCACACACATGCTCGCACGCAAGTTTGATCCCTCAAGAAACTGCCAATCTATAATTCATCTTGATTTTATCATTTGAATCTAGCAATCAATTTATCAACATTGGAATTTATCAATCAATAAACCACCGTGAATTCATCAATCAATAGCAGAACGCGAAACAAGATCCTGGACAAGTCCTGTCATGAATGTCACGCGCTGAAATTCTCTAATTGGGCCAGAAAAAAATGTGTGTCAATCGGATCCAATTTCAAGTCAAATGATTTTCCGCTATGTGAAATGGATTCTGTGGGCGTGTTAACATCAGAAGAAGCTAGCTCTGAACAAATATTTTAGTCGCTGCCAAACTACTGGAGTAAGGCAGGGAAGGGGACCTCGGTGCCGTTTTAAAGGGGGCTATACGGGTTCAACCCTCTACCCCTGCGAAATTTTGTTTTTAAAATATTTGATTTTTGTGATTTTTTGGAACAACGTCGTCCAAAATGAAATCCTGGTAAAGCCCTGGGAGGGGTGTTCTCTGCTCCCAAATCTTCTTTTCTACTTTGACAGCTTGTTGCAGAACCTTTATCAGGCTTACTGTTTTATACAGGTAACGTTGTTACAACAATTACTTGTATGCGGATGATTGCATTTTACTATTAATTTCTGAATGATTACCATCAACTACTGATTGATTGTTGCATGGGGGTATTTGCAAAACTGGAACTCCCTATTGAAATCTGCAAATCTAATTGTTTTAGCATTGGCCCCAGACTCAACGCGGGTTGTGCACATATTCTTATTAACGGTGTTGCTCTGCAGTGAGTTTAAAGCACGAGCCATCTCGTTCTGGCGTTTCAAAGTAGAAACCGTTTAGTCTTCCACTAGAATGAAGTGAGGAAAAATTCCATTTTTCTTCTAACGAGATTCCCAGTGCACTGGGTTCTAACATTTCAATTCCTATTATTCTATGTATAATGTCTAGTGTTTTGCTTTCCAATTACTAGCAATGGTTTAGCAGCGATTATATCGTCATTGTCTGATATTAGTATGTTGTTATTTACTTATGACAGTATTCTGAAAAAATCTTTCAATATTATTGATGTGAAAGTGATTGAGCTCTGTCAAGCTCATTGTAATAAACTTCCCTTCATATGTGGAATTTTCAACGCTATAGATTCTTGTTTAAATCGCACATAGCATTTGGATGTTAATTTAATTTTTCATGTTTTTTTCACATCGTCATGGCAATACGATTTTAGCTAAATCTATCGATTATGCAGGTGTTGCAACACGTAAGATTTGAAAAATCGTTTGGATCGAAATAAAGCAATAAGGTATTTAATTTTTGATTTGGCATGCTACGAGTATATACATTACATTTCTCATTCTCATTCATAGACTTGCTTTTGATAATTACTGCAAGTAATGTGTTTGTGTTTGATTTATTTTTATTTCAGTTATATCTTATTTGATTTGTACTGTCTTGCTTCAGGATGAATTAAACATTAAAGATTATATATCAAGGCTCAAGATACGAATCGTCCGAATAAGTTCTCCGATCGTAATATAAATAACTGTTTTAATTGCTTTTGGATTAGACCTACATTTTAGAGTGCACGATCAAATTGGTCAAAGTGTTAATGGTTATTAACTGTCTTGACACGGCCTCAATCAACTGATAATAATTAATTATTCTGATAGGAAGAAATTGACATCGTGGTCAATTAGCTCAACTCTTCCAGTTCACTTCATCTTTTATTCACGAAATCTTCAGACGGATAAAATCCTTCCGCGCTGTGAGTAGTCGATTTTCTGTCCTTTTTCTACCCACTCATTGCCTTTATCAAAGAGTCACACACTGCCTTATTCGCTCCGGGCCTTTATGAAAGCGTCACATACTGCCTTCTATCCGCTCACAGCCTTTACCAAAGCGCCACATGCTACCTTATATCCGCTCACTGCCTTTATGGAAGTGTCACCCACTGCCTTCTATCCTCCCATTGCCTTTATGAAAGCGTCATACGCCGCCTCCTATCCTCTCACTGCCTTTATGGAAGCGTCACACACTGCCTTCTATATCCGATCGCTGCCTTTTGAACACAGCACGTTCTTTGGTTGCATTCTCCCATGCAATATATGACTTATTGACGTTCGTAAATTATCTCCCGCCGAGACCCGGACGTTTTTCTTCCTCCTATCATTCCCAACAACAAAAAGCTGACCGCGTGCGGTGGCTGCCGCCTTGGGTCGCATCATTCATCCTCCTCTTCATCTCCAACCAGCCATCCCTCGCCAGATATTAATCCAAGGATCAAACATGGCCGACCGGCGGGTGCGGATTATCTAGCGCGACCTCGTGATTATTTGACGTCAGATTGATTCTGCTTCGTCTCAATGGCTGATCTTTCCCTCCTCCTTCTAATACTTCCACTGCCCCCTTTCTGCCTCCAATTCTTTCAGTCCTTCCACTGCAACCCTCTCTGCCTCCAATTCTTTCAGTGCTTTGTGATTTTGCGTGGTGTGGTGCGGATCGATTGTAAACACAAGGTTGGCGCACATGCGCCACGCGTTATGTACGCAATTTATACACCTTCCTTTGGCGCTAATAGTCGGCGCACAAAAAACGCGGGGGGGGGGGCGCTGAATGGAAGGGGAGAAATATGACTTGAACGGTCTGTCTGGCGGCGTCCCGGAAATTTATTCGTCCTACATTTCGAACTAAATAGGTGCAACCAAAGTATCAATAATAGTGAGGCAACAAAGATAATCAAACCTAAAGGCATAATGTGATAATTGTTCATGCATGGATAAACTGAAAATAAAACAAACTCATTATTTTAATTCATACAAACGAGGTTAACTTGACAACAATACTGCGAATCGATTGTAATCTGAATGCATGAAACTGTTAAGTCGTGTGTAAATATAAACAAACTTGTTATTTCTGGTATCGGATGAGGAATACAAACAGTTGTTGACGGCTGTTTTACTTACGGGGAATAATTCCCTTCTGTCAACATCAGTATGAAACACTTAATTTGCTGAGTCTATGTCTTCTTCGTTGTTTATATGTTTGCACTGTATACCTGTATGTTGTGCACTATTATAGTTTGAACTGCACTAAAAGGAATTGAACAAGTCTCAACAATCAAAAATAAAAACACAGCCAGTCAGATTGACGGATGGAGTCAAAATGTTCTGCTTTTGCACCCTGGATCAGAGTCAAATACCATAACATGGAAAAAATAGCATAAATAATGTGCAGTATAGAAGCAGGAAGAGACCCTACTGTATGCCCGCATCATAATTAATAATTAAAATCGTTAGATTCATACATTATAATTAGTATTAATTTATTTTTGCCTTTAATCTGGCTAATTACTTAACCAATCAGTGTATCGCTTCCTTCGAAAAGAAATTATCTTCTTATTTTAAAAATCTATTATGTCTAAAATGTGGGAGTTTTATCAATCAACTCTTCTCAAATAAATTATCTGCTTTCTTCACTGTTTCGAGTTTCGGTACCGTATGTATTATACTTATTAGCGATTTAAAGTTCATATTGTGATATGAAAATATTTGGAAGAGAATTTCATAAACCCATCACCCTCGATGAGAATTATTTTTGATTCTGTTTCGAGGTCGATGTATCTAAATCATAATTCGAAACACACGTGCTCCAAATACAAGGAGTTATCACGAGTTCTGTAAATCCCAATCTAGACAAGTTTGGAACAGTACTATCGCCGCATCATAATGACAACAATAAATATTGAAAATGTAAATAAATACAAAATGCTATAAAATAATGGTCAAGATGTCAATAATGCCATCATCATCATCATCATTATCATCATCGTCATCATCATCATTAACATCATCATCTTCATCATGCTTACCATCATGGTCATCACCATCACGTGTCGTCTTTTTAACACAGGTTGACTTACTATGAGTTTCCAACTGATAATTCCATGTTCTTATGTTTCTTTACCTTCTTATTTGACTAGTTTTTTGGAACATCTCACTATGTCATCAAACACGTCAAATAGTGTGCTGTCCTAATCTTCTATCACACCACTTATTTTCATGAATAATTCGTTTTTTTGCTTCCGAACCTTTTCAATAAACAATTTTTTCTCTTTCTCATGTTTATCATGAAGGTCAAAGTTCTTTGTACATGTACTCTTTATAAGAAAGTTTGACTTTAGTAACTTTATACTCCCAGACTGCCTAGAGCATTCTTCTGCAGAAGCAAGTATTTATCCTATTCAAATTAATTATAAATAATACATTTTTCACACATTGCTTCTAGGACTGGTTTCACCTAAGCTTATCTCATTTCAAAATTCAGTATTCAAGTTGATGCATTATATGTTTATCTAAATCTTACAATGTTTGTCATTCCATTCAAATTCTTAGATGTAGACTCGCTGAATCGCCAAGATGACAGATTTGCAAGTTTCTGTGTGACCACTATGGCGAATTGGATGCCTAAGATGATTGCACTGACTGGCAAGTGCATCCAACGTCGTTGCTGATTTTATGCGAGACACAATGCTTTGTCCGGACCGAACAGTTATCGCTAAGCTGATCGTACATTACTAGTGAATCGTAATAAGATCCTATGGAGATTACCGAGAAAACATGGCTATCAGAAAGAATCGTCTATAATCCAGAAAACAGAAGGCGTATATTTATATGATCTTTATTGGATAATACTATTTCTGTGACTGTCATTCCACAGAGACCCGATTCAAATTTGTCTCGCATGTAAATCGCTCGCAGATTGCGATGTCAGACTTAGACCTTAGAGTTTTACTATAATCACGTTATGTGTGCTTCGAATTCGCAAAGAAAACCGTCCTTCTTCCTAAGATTTTATTTCTTTAATTTTTTATTTTTGTTGTTGTGAATACTCTTTTATTATACAATAAACAAACAGTGAAGCGAAAGCAACCAACAGACATTAAGTCTGGAATAACGAGTCAGTTTAAACAATCGACAATAAAAGCATGCGACTGTCTGCGACACAGCAGGAGAAATCAGATGCTCGCGTAAACGATACAACTTGCTAAGACATCATGATGTATAATTAAAGAGCAAATAATGTTGATTTAAGAAAAAGAAGAAAGAGAGCACAGGAACAAGCTAGATGTCAGCTAGAATACACGCTGACAAGCTTCCTCGGACAGCTGCTGCATTCCCACGCTGGACTGCAACGGAGATTCTCTGCATTCGGAGATTTCTTTAATTACATTAAATTAAAATACGACGAGCTAAATATTTCAAAAGTTATTTAGCACATTGCAAATATGAAAAACAAATTGAATTAAATGTTTTTGGATACATTTGGCTGCATGCAGCCTTTATCTCTTTTATATAGAACGAATTCGTCAATGATCTCCAATTGTGTGTGCTTAAATAATTCGATAATTAGAACGACTTGGCAGATTTATTTAAAAAGTGCAGATAGTATATCCTGACGATGAAAATATCCTGAATTTGATTTCCATGATGTCCAGCATTTGCTATGCTCATACAAATAGTCGCTATTTAGACATAATATGTTCAAAAATATCTAATTTGAAATTGTTACCACAAATAATGAGCTAGCATTAAAGTTTTTACAATTATTTGTAAATGACCGAACGTACTTTCCGGCCAACTGTTCGAAGATGAATAGTCTAATAAGGTATCAAATATTTGCCACTCCATCTCTTAGTTTCTTTTCCCCCTTGTATTCTATTTCAACTTTGATTTTTCAAGAAGTGCAATCCGATACACGAACTACTGAACGCAACTGCATTTTAATTACAACTGTAATTAAATTACGTTCAAAAAGACGCACAATTCATTTTAAAATGCCGGAAACTAAGCCCGCGACATGCGTGAAATGTTTCAGTAGAATATCAGCACGAATGAATTAAAGTAATTATATTAATCTGTGTAGTAAGAGTTTAACAAATCGTTCTGAAACTAAGGACGTTTTTGAGGTCCAGGGATTAAGTGATTTGGGCTGAATCAGGAATTCATGTGACTCATTTACTTCATTTCAACATCATGAAATCAATAAGTACACTACGAAAAATTCTGAATCTTCAGAGCCTTACAATCAAAGAAGCATATTCATCAATGGTCTCCTATAGAACTCAGACGTTAGTGGCATTTCATAGGCAAATAGCATCCGAACAAACTCATAACTTTCTCATGTCATTTCTGAATGTGGGAGGCAATTATACTTTCCTATGGGGCATAATATCCGACAGAGTCCTGGAATTGAGTCCGGATTGCTATGCAGTACACGCTGTGCTTTGAGTCAGTGCGTCAACGCCACAAGCGAACAGCTGTTATGTCTTAGCACTGAGAAACGGCAACAATACAGCAATAAAGCGCGACGGTGAAGAGTACTCGCTGTGGACAGAGAAACTACTTCCGGTCGCCATATCTTCACGCCTGTGACGTAGACATACACATTAGAAATATGACTCGAAAGACGTAACGATTGATGACGTATTTATAAGCAGACGACGTTACGTAATTTAGAGAGAAATAGAATTCCAGTTAAGTAGCCTCAGACACTGACAGACAGTTTATGCTGACTCACTACTATTAATTTTGTGCACTATATATTCAGAGCTTTTAATGCGCTTTAGCTTAATGATAGTTTTCTTCTTAAATGACTTTGATAGGGGGAGGGGGTTGGCGTGAAATATTGCATTTTGGGGAGGAGAATACGCAATCTAATAGAAATTGTAAATAAATGGAGGTGATAACAAAATTGTGGCATTTATCGTTCTTCTAACACCAAACTTCGAATTTGAATAACATTCAAAATTAATTTACTAAGATATCAATCTCTAAATTGATATCTTCAGACGCTGCTACTAATATCTAATATCTCAGCACAGGCCAACGATAAACCAACGATATTTGTAATTACGAAAGGGCTTAATTTTTAAATTATTTTGTCATCCCAGTTCATCACACAATTCAACATGCGAACTATCCCTTGACAAATTGATATGAAAGAAATCTAAACAGAAATTCTGTACACTCATTTTTGAGTGGCTTTACAGGTTCGAACACTAAACCCTGATCTCTGAACGTTGCACCATGGCATCATCATGGAGTTGCTGTCTAAATATATGGCCACATAAAGAGTAATGACATTAAACATTCGGAATGATCGTAAGACCGAGGCTGTGACGATGCTGCTGCTGTGGAAAGGCACTCAGTGACTTGAGGTGCGGCTTGTCAGGTCCTGATAGGGAAGGGAAGTACATGAATAGCTCATCAAACCAAGTAAGCACCAAGTTGACTTAATTCAAAGAACACGCTAAAAGCGCAGCTAGAAATTCACAAGTGCAAATTTGAAAGACACTTCAACACAGATTTTACATAAACTTGCAACATTTTAATTTCAATCAAGCACAGTGGGATTATATAGTTGTTATTCATTCCAATTATTTAACATTATCTAGTCAGTCGTTTGAATGATTTCCCATTTTGAGGGTCATTGAGGCTAAAATTTATCGAAAAGTTAAGTAGACTTTATTGCTCAAGCAAGATAGATTGCAGTCATTTTGGATGATTAAAGAGGGTTCAATCATTTTGAACAACGATACAAATAAATTGATGCCAGCAGTAAGTGAATTTGATAAATGAATTTTCATTTGTTTTATAAATGACAGCATTTAACAAAGTAAGTGCATTTGTTTCAGCAATGTATATATAATTTAAATATTGCTCAGCCTGGTAATTGTTATTCAACAAAGTGACAAAATTGTGTCGAGACTTGTTCAGGTTATAGAAGAAGTTAAAAAGAGTGAGATGTTTATTTTAATATTTAAAACGCCATAGTGTTAGTTATTCCAATTCCCAGAAGAACCTGGAAAATCAATTCTTTGATGAACCTTCAAACTGTCCAAGAGATGACGTCGTAAACAAGGAATGCAATTGAACGTAAGCTGCTAATGCTCTCCAAAGATGCATTATAACTTTGGATTCATGCGGGGCTGATACGAGAAGAAGCTCAATATCCCGTATTAGCCTATGCATTGCCATGGCAGAGTAACGATTACAGGCTTAATAGAAGAATATGCTACCGGTGATGATGATACCACGGGTTGCTCGATATTTCAGCCGAAATACAGAAGTAAACTAAAGCATGAACTGAACCGTATACTTTCGAGACGTAATTTCAATGTTTAGTGATTGAAAATACCTTTCGTAACCTGGAGTAGATTTAATATCTGGTGAATATCAATACCTTTCGTAACTTAGAGTAAGTCCAGAGCCTAGTGGTTGAAAATGCCTTTCTTAACGTTGAGTGCTGTTTTTTTATTTTTTTCCAAATAAGTTTGAGTTCGGCCGCACTTCAATCAAACATGAAAGTGATTTTATAAACCTTACAAACCTAAAATCGTTTTGTTTGTAACATTCCAAACCACGACTCAAACACATTTCATTAATCATAGCAAATTCGTAAATGCTTCCGTTTTCATGGAAACACTATTTTATGTCATTTTTGGTAATTGGTAACAGTGAGTTTTATTTTAAATTTCGATTTATACGATTCGACTTATACGATTTGACTTATTAGTAAAGGGCCAATCCCTCAGGTAATATTGATTTTTACTATCGCATTATTTCTCACACTTTGTTATTTATTTTATTATAGTTATTCATTATTGCCATTCGCAAAATTAAAATTCTTAATTGACTTCAAATGCTTCAAAATATCACGGAGTATGAAGTATCTTCTACAGGTTCCGTTTAGCTCAGGTACCTCAACTTGATGAAGCAACGAACTGTGCAGATACTGCCGAGTTTATAGCACTGAAATAAGCCGAATGACGGCGCTAAGTGCCGTCGGCAGACTGAAGAGGTCGATATCCCAGTGGACATTACGCCGACGATACACTCCGCCATTAGAGCCTCCAGGAATGAAATGTACAGTGGGAACTGTTTAATATGCACTGTACTATATGAGCACGATGCATTTTAAATGTATGCCTATGCAACGTGGGGGCGGGACAACAAGAAGCATGAATTATTAATTCACTAGGGCATAAGCACATCATATGCCGACGATGAAGTCTTAGTGGCTGGCTCAAGACAAAAGTACAGAACATGCTGGATCAACTTGCGAAGACGTGCAAAAAGCATGGAAAGGCGATAAGTAATAAACGACTAAAAGTTGTGACAATTTAAAAAATCATATAGTTGACAGCTTTTCACAACTGGTAACGTGATACAGTCCAGTACTGTATCTAGACAACGCTGTCTACACAGCGTGATATTAAAACAAGTAACTAGACAACGCTGTCTATACAACGTGATGTTAGAACAAGTAGCGCCGCACAGATATCTCGGAAGTTGGATCGCACAAGATTCAGATCAAATTAAGAGTAACATTGGCCAACGTTTTTTGGGCAGACCAAAGAGATTATGGGAAGAAATATCAGTTTTCAGATCAGGCTATAAATCTTGAACTGTTGCTTCCTTGAATTACATTTTAGTTATCTTTAATCACCGATAAAAATATTGGACAAGGAATAAAGCATCCTATGAAAAGATGAATGTTTTCGAGCAATGGTTCCTCAGAGAGACGCTAAAGAAAAGTTGGGAAGACAAAGTAACCAAAAAAAGGAAACTAAAATTGGTACAAACGCAATAAAACTTTGAGAGAAATATTAAAAAGAGAAAGTTGTATTACTAGAATGTTGTGCCGCTGGAACACATCAGTACATGCCACGAATATTTTAATTTTCTCTTTCTCACACTTCTCACGCGGTTGCTCAAGTCCGCTTGTACTCTTTCAAGCACTTCCTGGTAAATAACTTTTATCTTTCCAACTTAACTTCAACATTTATGAGATTCATGCCAATTTGATAAATCAAAACAAAATCGTACAATTGTACAGTACGTAATCCGATTTTTTCTTAACCCCAAATGCAATAAAGCATAACCCCAAACACGTGACACACAATTGTAAGCCACAACTTTCCACGCCACAATTGTACAATATGAATTACCATCCACTATTTGTTAATCCATTAAATTTCCAAATGAATTATCATCTATTATCAATTTCATACCTTCAGGTACTTTACGCACGAAAAAAAGTATTCGCAGAACTATACGTACATTTATATGCACAATGTCCCGATGTTAATAACTACTAACTACATATCACTAACTTAATAACTAACTTTTACTAACTATCTTCTAATTGATTAATACTGTTGATATAATTATTTTGAGGAATCACATAATAATTAAAGAAATTTTAAATTACAGCGATTTGTGTGACATTCATAACTGTATAGTTTAAGTTCGGAATAACTCAGTAAAAATTAATTATTATAAATTCACAATAAATTTTGTAAGAATTCGTGAGATAATTTCGCAAGAATTTATTAAGATAAATTTTTACGAATTTTATAAAGGCTTCATGCCGGTGTATCAAGTGTTTGACCTGCTTGGCTACCATCAATCATCCCTGCTGACAACAAGCTCCACCTATCAGGCAAGCGAGTGATTACGTCATCAACCAAGACAGATCTCCTAGGCAAAGAATGCGTAGAGTATTTAATCAACGTCCACGCCATGTCTGTAGCTGAAACCCGCTCAACTTAGCACTCAACGACGTTGCTGATGTTGGAAGAGAAAATTCTCTCTCTAGCCACGTTACTACAAATCCGTCGTTCTTTCATGACGGTAGAGAATATCTGTAGAAAGCATTAAAAGCGGAAGAGGGACGCTAAAGATCTGACAGCATACAGTGACGAGGTCCACCGACAACTTCGCACGTTCTTGTTCGTGCTCTTCTTGAATGAGATAGTCGGCAGATGAACGGAATTGGAGAATTGATGAAAAGTTGACGAACTATTGACTGCACTAAAGATATGGACTGACTGCAGACCGAGCATAAAGCACATGTACAAAATACGTGAACAATTTCTGGCTCGGTGAACTGAACAAGTGGTCCCTGGAGGAAAGCCGAGACCTTGTTTCAGTGAATTTTCCAAGTGTAATTGGAAACAACCGTTTATGGGAAACTTCTTAAATATCTTCAAAATGAGACACGAACGTGGTTCCTAATCCCGGAGATCACGTCTGCGTCAGCGATCTGCCTCTGCACCGAAAGACCTCAAGTTCGCTGCAACTTTGCAATTGTTCCTGTTAACGTATGTTCAAGAGCGATTATATTAGGTCAGGCAATCCAAAGCTTCAGTGTCTGCCTGACAGGCGCTGTCAAGCACGTACTTTACTGACGGAGCATCGGACGAAACGAATAGGTCACTAACCAATTCCTAGGCAGATTTGGAATGCTCTGATGCGCATTGCGTTGGAAGATGTCGAATTGATTATATCCACATAATTTTCTATTCACGTATTTTATTCCTTATTTTTTATTTTAAATCATTGTCTGCGGTTCAGTTTTGAACAATTACGACACCTCGAAAATAAAGCAAAACTATTTAAAGATTAGCTAAAATTAACCAAATAGAACAGAGATTCATCGGAAAATATAAATTTTATACATGTAGTCGACTGGAATATAAGGCAAACATATATTTTTATATAACGTTATTACGCCGAACTGCGAGAGCCGAACTGGAACTTGAAGGATGTGAGCTGCTAGTTTAAACTTTTCATTATCATTCGCATACGCTTACCGTGTGATGTCTGTGTTTCAATCAATTGTTTAACACACTATCGCTTTTTGTGTGAGAATGTGTTTATGTCCGATTACATATTAAATCGCCATTTGCTTTTATTAGTTTAAACTGTTGATTTGGCTTTTCCTTCGTTTGAAAAAAATCTTGTTTTTTTGTTAATTTATGAGGATATCCGTCCAATAGTTTCTCTTTCGAGGTTGCTAAATTAACTAGCGTAACGTTAACAATTTTCTGTTTTATTTCTTGTATTTTGACATTGAAAAAATTATCTTTGAGACCCAATAATCTGACGATGACTTATCAAAGATTAGATTCTGCAGCGCAAGCTCTGCGAGAGTTAACTGAACAGCAACGCATGTCATCTATTCAGTGCGCAACACACTGCTCTGATGCATTGCTCTTTTTATTAGTTCTTCAAGAAGAACATCACCGCCATGACGCCTAACCGCAGCACTATTCTCCATCACCATTACCCCTTTATCCGCCATAACTCCCGGACACATCCGGAGAAACACAGTCCTTCAAAAAAGCAGTACCGATGCGTTAAATAGCTTCTGATTCCGTGACGCGAAGCAATGGCGGGCAGCGGCCGTCTCTGTATCTCTCCACGTCCAGGGAGGACCGAAGCAGAGCGTTAGCAGCTGATACCAGAACTAACAGAGCCGTGCACGCACACATACGTGCACACGTACGTGCACACGTACAGGCACGAGCACAAGCAGACATGCGATCACGTGGCAATATAAATTCTCTCTCTATCAGAAACCCGATGCATCATACGCCTGCCTCGTCCGGCGGCGGTTGATATGTTTAATTAAACGAAAGGAAATATTTGACTGTCGATGACTCCACAGGATGAGTTCATAATAAATGCCCACCCCCCCGCACCCGGGAGTTTGGGGGGAGGGGTGTTGTGGGGGGGGGGTGTCCGCGGGGCGTATTTATAGGAACGGCTGCAGTTTACACAAATGTCTCATATTTAGACTAAGAACATTGTGCTCTCAGTGATGTTTACTATTTTGATCTGTATGGACGAACCTGGTTGATATCAGATTTCAACCGTTTAATGGTAAATTGCGTAAACAATGCTCTGCTTTTAATAGTTACCAGATTTACATTGCGCCGCGATGGCTGTCGAATCAGTGCCAGAACAAAGTACATTCCATCTGCAAGTTATTATTGATTTCATCTTTGTTAAAGATATTATGTTGCATTTAAGTGTCTTCTTTGTCTACTTTTGGACAACTAAAGCTAAATTATGATTGTGAGACAATGCAATAAGCACAACACTTGATAACACGCACAGGTTAACAACACACGTTGCAACAAGAAGAGCTCAATCAGAGGCTTGGCAGAAAAGAGCTGTGCTAGCAGTTAAGTGCAGTATCAACCAAGTGTGCTTTAGGTTCTCGCTTCGGGGTAGCAAAGATGAGCAAGGCAAATTTTATAATACTGATAATTATACCAGTTTGGAATAGTGTACAGATTGTTCTGAATTTAAATAAATAATTCATAACACTAATGCTAGGGGTTTGATTCCAAAACAAAATAACAACAGATAAACCACTAATTTGATGACTGTAATTGTTGTCGTCCAAAAACACGTTTTCTAAAATATATAGGCCTACATTTCAAAAGCAATTTTTATAATGAAATAATAATAATAATACTAATTCAGAAGCCAATTTTATTTACAAACAATCATAAATTAGTCCGCAAACAGTGGTTTCAACAATAATTACAATTTGAAATGTACACAGATATAAGCTATTGTGAACGTTCTACCTTCACACTCCTCTACTTTTGAAACACCAATGTACTTTATGTTTTATGGTATGATACGTCCTTTGTGCACGTTAATATAGTTAATGTAATGAAAGAACTTTTCATAATAGTCTTCAATGTACGTTATGCACTTACTGCAAGATACTACATGTAAGTTGATTTAGTGTACTTTTATGAACATTAGTGTACTTCATTGTACTTTAAATCAATTTGAACAAATCTCCGTGTTTATTTGACAAATATCGTTTCACTTCTCATAGCAAATAGACACCACTGACTGCATACAGCCAAGGCCAAGGCCAAGACCAAGGTCAAGACCTAACATCACTACTACTGACTGCGTACAGCCAAGGCCAAGGCCAAGGCCATGACCAAGGTCAAGACCTAACA
>JAQFYQ010000758.1:0-15483 GCA_034694885.1 Buchholzia appendiculata | reverse complement strand
GGTTGCTTTCTCAATCATTATCTGGGGTTGCTTTATCAATCATTGTCTGGAGTTGCTTCCTCAATATCTGCTGCATTTCTCCACATGGAGACATTGAAATACAACAGTCAACCTGCTCATTTTGGAAGAAATTTCACCGAATGATCTATTTCTTGATGGATGAATGTAATATTTTAGATTCGACTGTTATTAAAATTGCTATTAAATCGTACAGAATTCATCGAGTTGGTTACAGAAGTTGTTCATAAGAAGCAAGATGGTGCAATTTTTCGATTTCTTTTATAATTTGAATGAGAAGTTTGAATTTTTGTGTTTTACTTGTTGCAGTTCAGTTGCTGAGTCGAGCGAGTGTACAGTATAGTGATCATCGAAAATAAATATCGTCAAAATCGCTCGTTGCTTTCGTGTTATAGTGATACAATTCTGCCACAATGATGATATGCAATGCTTTTGCAGTTCTGCAAGGTAAACTTGGACGAGTTTAGCTTGTATGCATTTTTAGTCCAATGTTTATGTCGAGGCTTTTAAGCCTCTTTGGTATTCCCTGACCTTCGTAAGTTTGAGCTTAGAATGTTATGACCTGTGAGAACGATTTTACATAGTTCTCAGTTGTTTCTTATCAATTTGAAGCAATAAACGTCTGTGTGCTTATAAGTGCTAGTGAATGTATGTGTGCTTGTAAGTGCTAGTATGTATGCTTGTAAGTGCTAGTGATTGTATGTGTGCTTGTATGTGTGCTTGTATGTGCTAGTGTATGTATGTGTGCGTGCTTGTAAGTGCTAGTATATGTGCTTGTATGTGCTAGTGATTGTATGTATGCTTGTAAGTGCTAGTATGTATGCTTGTAAGTGCTAGTATGTATGCTTGTAAGTGTTAGTGATTGTATGTATGCTTGTAAGTGCTAGTGAGTGTATGTGTGCTTGTAAGTGCTAGTGAGTGTATGTGTGCTTGTAAGTGCTAGTGATTGTATGTGTGCTTGTATGTGCTAATATGTGTGCTTGTATGTGCTAGTGAATGCATGTGTGATTGTATGTACTAGTGTATGTATGTGTGCTTGTAAGTGCTAGTATGCTTGTAAGTGCTAGTGTATGTATGTGTGCTTGTAAGTGCTAGTGGATGTATGTGTGCTTGTAAGTGCTAGTGGATGTATGTGTGCTTGTATGTGCACTAGTGGATGTATGTGTGCTTGTAAGTGCTTGTATGTGTGCTTGTATGTGCTAGTGATTGTATGTGTGCTAGTATGTATGCTTGTAAGTGCTAGTGAGTGTATGTGTGCTTGTAAGTGCTAGTGGATGTATGTGTGCTTGTATGTGCTAGGGAATGTATGTGTGCTTGTATTGGTCTTGTTTATTGAACCTTGGTTGTGTCTCCACTAATTTCTGAATCTTGTAGTCCATTGGCTCGCATACATTCGTCTCACAGCTTTCTTTCAGTGTCTGAATCTTTCTTCTTTCAATCTCCTTTCATTTAACATAACACTTGCAAATAGTTGTTTAAGTGCCACATCCTCTGTGCTCATTTTAGCATGAATTGACAGTTTCATCGTTAATTTTCAGCCTGTGTCCATTGCGATCCACAGCTTCGAATTGCTTGAGATTTATTTGTTGCAAATCTGCTTTTATTCGAACCTGATCTCCATTTCTTTGTCGGTGCATTGTTCAGGTTATTTCCTACAACTTTCAAGTGCTTATGCACTTCTTTACTAGATTCCTCATATCCTTCAAGATTTCATGTCCTTGGCCTTGCCCTAGAACTCCAAGGCTTTGGTCTGGAAAGCTTTAGTCTGGAACAAATGTAATTGGCCTCGAGAAGACCAAGGATAAATCTCAGTAAGGATATCAGTAAGTGGTGATCTACGTGATCATTTAGATCTAGCCTTCAATTTGTAATGAATTGTCGAACAGATGACATTGAAAGTGATGGTTTTATTTAGTCTACATGTAATGCAATTCGGGTTGAAAGGTTTTGATTTAAGAAACACGTTTCCTAGTAGCAGAGGACAAACTTCAAGAATACAAGAATAGTTCAGTTTCTTAAAGTAATGCTCATCTAAGGAGCCTGTTATATTGATTTGCTTGTGTCAGGTATACATACAGTATATTGATGTTTGGAAACTGACAGTTTAAGTTTCATGTATTCTTCTAACAATGATTCTCTAAAAGCTTAATTGTACTACTGTTTATCTTCGTGCGACAAGCATTAATTGAGATCTTTATCAGTAAGTTTCCTCCTCCCTTACTACTTAATTCACAGGAATGAATATCAGGAAGAGCATGCACGACTCCTGCAAAGGCAATTCTGAGCAAGTAATGCATTAATGTGTTGCATGCGTAAGCTTATGTATAAACGTACAGGCCTACTTGTACTGTTATCGACGAACAACTACTTGTCCTCAAATAGCGAATCTTAGCCTCGAACATATTGTGAGGTTCTTGGCCTCGGATAGCAAGCCTTTTACCATGTTATCAAGGTCTTTTCCTTGATGACATCACTGACTGCACAACTGGGGAGCTAAAATTTGAAGATTGGGGGAAAAATCCACATGAAGAGAATTTTTAATGTAGGCGAAGAAGGTAATTAGTGTAGTTGTCATTTGACAAAATGTAAAATACGACGAGTCGTCTGTGAAGAATATGGACAAATCTTTTGAACAATTTGTGAAACTATTTTCACTGGTTCCATGTGCAGGCGAACACTACTATTTGTTCAACAAACAGTGCTGGAAAAGTGACCATGACTTCAAAGATCACTGAAATGCGGAGAAGATTTTGACAGGTTTAAAATGTTGGACTCATTTGTCCTTTAAAACTTGACACATTGGCTTCAGAACTGCACAATTTGGTAGAACTTCACGCCTAATATAAGCCCTTCTCTGGTTGGCGTTGGGCTGAGTAGAGTCTGACTGTAGTGCAGAGGAATTTCCTACGAGTTCAGTTCTGGTTAGGCCCATTTTACAGCAATTGCAATTACTGCATCTTTGCACCAGACTGTATATCCGGGTACTGGCAAATTATTGTGATTTTCATTATTTATTTATTTTAATAAGGTAAAATTTCACATTTTTAATTTCTGAAGAATTACCCAGTGCAAAGTCTCGACAGAATCCTAAACCTAATTGAGTTATTAGGTATTGTAAACGAGGGTTATAACATCAGAGAACAATTAGATCTGTTATTTACGGTTTGGTAGCCTAATCAACAAGACGGTGATCCTGCAGTTTAGCTCACACATGGGAAAAAAATCAACAGGGAGGGGAGGGTACGTGTTCAGAAAAAATGATGAAAAAAATGTTTAAAATATTGGAATTTAAGGATGTTCTCTAGGTCCTACCCTAACCCTAACCCCAACCAAAACCCGACTTATAACCCTAACCTCAACCCTAACCCTACCTTAACCATAGCAGTTTCCCATGTGTGAGCTAAACTGCAGGATGACCAGTTTCCCATTAGTGCACTAAACTGCAGGATGACCAATAATGAGGTCCTACAAAATGTGATGACAACTATGAGTTGCACTGCACTGCTATGATTACATATTTTTCAGTTATGCAGCTTTATGCAGAGTCTGAGATGGCGAACTTTATTATTTTGTATAGTTCGGTCCTCACCCGGCGACCGCTGAAGTACAATTATATGCAACGGAGTTCGAGCTTGTCAGCTCTTTATCGTTTCAGTTATTGTTAGTGTTATTGTTTCATCTGGTGGTTGATTAAATGCAATATATTCACATGATTTGGTGAAGGAAGATTTAAAACATTATTATCAACAATCTTTGCATGAATACAGAAGCAAAATTAGTTTCTCTGTACAGATTGGGAGTGGTCTTGTTATCAAGACTAACGGCTAGTTGTACGTATAAAAAAATCTTGCACCAAATCTTGTTTGTAAGTGTTAATGATTTGCAGCCGCAATATGAACCGTTTTCAGTCATTTTATGCTGTGTGTTTAATTGGTGAATTTTCCAGATGAGGGCTGAGAAGTAACGCATTCATCTGAGAAGTAGCACGTATCTTCCATCTATCACAGCAGACTGGAAGCTGAAAAATGGATAATCTATATAATCCGTTTGATGATTACGAAGACGACGATCCATCGTGGGGTCTAGCGGTAGATGATGCGAATGTCAACAATGAAAATTTTAGAAACTTGCGGAACCCAAGTTTTCGCGAGAATTCTACTCAACTTCAGTTCCGTGATTCCGACAGGTTTGACGTTAAATCTATGCCTATGTCTCGACATGGACCGATGGATGTGGGTGATCGTCAGATGCACGGAATCAGGCCTCTATTTTCCAACACCGGACCGGATTGTCGCTTCAGTAATCCTCAATGGAATAATAACCAGCGAGCTATCGCACCTGACATAGAGTCGGAGACTCGGTTGATACCAAGACTCAATACAGACTGTATGTTTAGTGCGAGAACAAGCCAAAGTTCAGGATTCGCACGATTTCAGCCACCGAGAAGCATGGTTTCGTCAAATCAGTTTCCGAATAACAGATCCGAGAGCACATCATGGTCTGATTCGTTCACAAACTCGCCTTCCGTTTCGTGTAATATTGCAAGCCCGCAAAACATTCAAAGATCGGATGTTCGAACGATGTACAGTGGCAGCAGTAATCCATTGTCGTTTACAGGTAATTTACCAGTGACAGTTCAGCAATCGGAACGATTGTTGAGACCCAGCGCACCTCTAGTCAGGCCCTTTGCACTCGGTGTGCCTGTAGGCTCAAGGTTTGATTCACCTGGTAGACCGATGTTAGATGGTACACATGTCAGAACGATGCAGACACTGGGTCAACGCCCTCAAAGGGAGTTGTCACCTATGACACAGAGCGGCAATTTTCAACAAATGCGGTCACCAATGACTGCAGTTGCTACGGTAACGTCGTGTTCCGTTTTACCGGCGATGCCAGCGCCCCCTCGGCCTCCGATATTTTCTGGCGGACTGTTAGGTAGTGATTCCGGTATTCAAGGGAATCGTATGCAGACGTTTGTTACGATGCAAACTGATATGTTTCTTCAACAACGGATGCAGCTTGCGAGAGCTCCCGTTCCTCCGATGCCGCCAAGGATGTTGAATTTTTCACCGGACAAAGCATCGGTGGCTGGTTCTAACATTGCGCCACAGTTCGGTTCTTGGCCAGACAACGCTAGTGCTGCTAGTAAATCACCGTTTGTCTCGATTGTTAGTGAGCCGATTATTGGTACGATTTCATGTGCCGGTGAGGTAGCAGTACCAAAAATTGCTTCTTTATTGCCTTCAGCGGCTACAATGTCTGCATTGTCCACTTTAGCGCACAGCACTGGTGTAAGTTCAAATACGATGGTTTTGAGCAGCGGTATGAAAACAGTTGCTAGTGAAACACCGTTATTAGTTGCTTCTAGCTTTGGTGAATTTGCTTCAAGCGTTGGTGGAACAGGAACGGTTTCTTTAGTGACAACGAGTGTCATGCCTGATGTCACTACATCTCCTTCTGCGCTGTCATTAGCCTCTAGCTTCAGTGGTGCTTCGAGTAAAACTGATTTGAGTGGAAAGTCTCCCACTCCGACCGGTTTCGTGCAGATAATCGGTGACTCAAAGTCTACTGACGGCAAGAAACTATTTCCTAGTCTGACTCTGTCGATAAAAAATAAAGAGAAAATTCGCGTGAAGTTGACGAGTCTGGAAGATTTAGATACCGTGGCAAGGGGGACGACGGTATTGGGTGATGTTCCTGTAACATCAACCAGCAACAGTTCTCTGAACAACGACACAAATTCAGAGAGTCTGTCTCAAAGTTCGTCCGTCGATGATCTGCTGGCTATACCACTGCCGGCTGATATACCGTTGCCTGATAGCGGTCCATCTTCAGTGAAAGCAACGAATGCTGTGCACTCAGTATCCTCTGAGTCGGTGCGTGACAGTGATCGCCTGCAGCAGATGTACCTCGGTCCGGCGGTTAAATATCTCGTAGATCTTTCGACTGATGAAACTCAGGATGACGCATCTTGTGCCACAGTCCCTGACAGTGATGATAATGATGACGATGATGACAGCTCAGAGAGTGATGATGACAACGATGATGATGATGATGGATCAGATGAAGATGGTAAAGACATGGCGAAGACAGTTAGAAGAGATGGCTGCACTGATGCTGCTGTTCCTGCAGCTACTGCTGCAGCTCCTGCTACTCCTGCTCTTGCAGCTACTGCTGCTACTGCAGCTGCTGCTGCTGCTGCTGCTGCTGCTGCTGCTGCTGCTGCTGCTGCTCCTGCAGCTCGTGTGGCTTCTGTTGCTGCTGCTCCTGCTACTACTGCTACTACTGCTACTCGTGCAGCTCCTGCTACTCCTGCCGTAATGAATGAGAAACAACTGAGTACTATAGTGCAGGTTTCAGCTCCTGACAGAGTTAGCTCTGTTACTGTTGGGGACAACGCAGTAAAATCTAAGAGCAGTAATGCGGAGAAAGAAATATCAGATGATGAAGACGATGAAGAAGGAGATAGTAGTGGCAGTGATAAAGAAAAGTGTGATGAAGCTAAGCTAGATGATGATGGAGACAAAGATGATGATGATGATGATGATGATGCAGAAGAAGAAGACGAAGAAAATGAAGCGGAAAAGATCGATGCAATAACCGCGATCACCCGGCGTCACACGGACTCTGCTCAAGAATCGCGTGTTCAGTACGAGCGCAGCGCTGTGCGCAGTGAAGCTGCACGGTCTGGAGTCGCTGCACAAGACAATGCAGAGTCTGCACTGCTGCGCATTGTGGCGCGTAGAGAACTCTCCGAGAACAAGGAGCAGTTTGTGATGAACAAATCCAAGCAGCTCAAGTCACTGCGTCAGAGGATCACAGACGAGACGAGGGACGAAGAGATGTACTTCAAGTCGTACACGGCGAGTGTTCCAGCGCTCGAGGACGGAGCGAAGACCACCTCACTTGCTTCGGTCAGTCATGAGTCGAAGAGCAACACGAACGTCATCAATTCCGACTCAACGGCGTCTGCGAAGGAAGCGAAGAATAGCTCACAGGGTGAGAATGCTGCCGAAGCTGATCGCGGTTCGAAGTGGAAAGTGGTTGGGTCTAATTCATCTGGTAATTTGAGTAATGCCAGCGATGATTATTTGAAGACGAAGGAACAGATGCGAGGAGGTAGTCAGCTGCATGGCATGCCTAGAGTCATCAAGCTGCTGCAGCAGCATCAAGCGGGCGCTGGACTGGCTGCTTCCGGCCAGACTGATGGTGACCCAAGCGTCGATGCAAGCGTCAGTGCATCGAATAGTGGGATTGCCACTGTTGTTGAACCAAGCCTGGATAAAAGTAAGGACTTGGCTGCCGATGGAAGGAATGTATCCGACAACAGTTCAGTGAAGCACAGTAATGACAAGAATAGTTTGTCCAAGATCGACGTTGTCGAGAAAGAAACACGACGAGATAAAGATCCGAAGAACGTTGACGTTGAAATCGTAGAGGACGATAACAACCGCAGTTCTACGCAGAAGAGTAGAAGCAGAAAGGATGCGGACGATAGCGACAAACACAGACGTAGACGTTCTGCAAAGGACGAAGACGAATACTATTACGATGAGAAGATACGCGATAGGCATCGAAAGCGTGGGGATGATTCATATGATCGAAGAGATGAGAGCCCTCGAAGACGCAGCAAAGATGACGTCCATCACACGCAAAGGAAAAGAAGTGATTCAAGACATGATCGTGACGTGCATGACCATGGAGATCACGAGTCGAGTCGCAGAGATTCCAAGCAACAGAGGCGACTCTTTGGAAGAAAAAGTCGTACGCCTGACAGGCAAAGAGCGCATCTTTCCAAGTCGGACGAGGCAATCATTCAAGCTCAGGACCACGGAAAGGATCGCAGACATGGTCGTGCGAAGGAAAGAAATCGTTCTGTGTCTCGAGAGAAAGGTGACCACAGGGGGCGGTCTAAGGAACGAGATCGATTAGACAAAGGCTCGAAACATAGACGAGCAAAATCGCAAGATTTGAACGATGTCGTGTACGATTTAACAGTTGACGAACCTTTCACTAGACGTTCAAAGCACGGCATTAATGCCGAGGATAGTAGGGCTTTACGCAAACACGCTGAATTGCGTGAAACGGGTAACATTCTTGATCCAATTGAGATTATTGACGAGAACGGTAGAAAAGAGAGGCGTCGAAAGGCGCGTGAAAATGCTGAACTTGTCCGACATGGTGATGACAACAATGATGCTGCTATGAATGATGGCATGTTGGACAAGCCTAATCAAGAGTTGCCTGTCGATGTCATCACCGGTAGTTCCGTAATTAACGTTAGTACGATTAATAGTTCCAAAGACAATGCAAGCAAATTTAATAGCTCTGCGAATAGTGTTGTCGAAAAGGAAAGTTCCATCGGCAAGAAACAGTCATCCGAGCTGGACGATATAGTTGCCGTTGGAATCAAATCTATATTCAACAAACTTCACTCTGCGGGGAAGAATTACAGCTCGGAAACTTCGGTAGTTGATCAGAGGAAGGACGACCGTGTCGAGCCGGTACCTGTAGTTCAACCAGGAACCGACAAGACTGGAGACCATGAAGGAACCACTGCGGACGGTGACAAGGAAATTGGATTGCTTGTGGATGATCTCTATAGAGCGGGAAGACATGATGTGGAACGAACAAAGGCGAAAGGAGCGACAATTAAAATAATGCAACGTGAGAATAAGAACCGCGTCGCAGAAGTCGATAACAATGAAGGTTCGAGTTTTTCCAAGTATTCTACCCGAGATGCTGAAGTTGACTCTAAACGAAATCATAGGGATGGATCACCGAGTAATGACGCCGTCACTCGTGCAGAGAATCTTGTTGATAAGCGTATGTCGCGGTTATATAAAGCTCTCAATGCAACAACGGCTGTGGATGTGACTGAAGCAGGACATGAACCGTTTTGTGATGACTTCGTTCAAGATAGGTCGAGTGTTAAAGATAGACAGAATAATGATTCACATGGTGGAAATGCAGATAAATCTGCACGTCTCAAAGTTAGCAGTAATGATCAAGGTAGACTGTCTAGTAATATGGAGTCTGTCAGTGTCGGGGACATTGGGCATCGCAAGAGTGTAAACAAACGAGATCAAAATGAAGCGGCCACTGCAGATTTATCGCTTGACGCGAGTATTGCAAGAAGGAGCACTGAGGGTAAGAAAAAAGAGAAATGGAATGAAGACAAGAATGCCGAGCATTTGGAAGGCACGTCAAAGGAAGGTCGTCCAAGGAAGAAGTTGGTTTCAGATGCACGCGATCCACCGCGAAGCGTAGACGATGATCTAGTGGCCGACGAGGTATCGAAAACCAAACGAAGCAAAGAGACAAAGTCCCGTAAAGATTCACATAACCTAGAAGATCATAATAGACTTTCGAAAAATGATAGCGTGAACTTGGGTTCATCGAATGTCAAGAAGAAAATTGGGCCATCAAGGAATAAAAAGCAGGCGGATGAACATGAAGCAGACGAGGCGGAAAGGTTTAGTGAGAAACGAAAGAAGAAACGAGTCGAAACGGATAAGATGAGAAGTGGGAGAGGTGAGGAAGAGTCGGGGAGCAAGTCGGCTAGACGTGCGTCTCATGACGTCAGCAATGTGGAGTTCTATCCAGAGAGAACTGGGAGTGGAAAGAAATCTAGTCAAGCTGCTCGAGGTGAGGGCGAAGAGGAATGTGTGAGACGAATATACGTGAAACCTTTCGACAGACATCAGCGCACATCGTCGTCATCGTTACATGCAAGGACGTTGGACAACGCAAACAACGACGTCATGTGGGATGGTAGAAGAGACCGTGGCGTGGAATGCGATGCTCATTCAGGAAAAACTGGTTCACGGCATCGAAAGACATCTGAACAGAGGCGTTACCATGACGTCGATGGAATACGCGTCGGCAGGAGATCATCAGATAGATTTCACGATCACGTCTCACCTGGAAGGCGGAAGAGAAGAGGCTCGTCGCCAGGTGAATATGTTGATCATCAACTTCGAAGTAAGAGAAAAGACGAGTCTGAGAAACGTAAGAGAAATTTAGCTTCCATGGAGGAATATTCTGAATG
Source organism: Buchholzia appendiculata (assembly GCA_034694885.1). Classification (NCBI taxonomy): domain Eukaryota; kingdom Metazoa; phylum Annelida; class Clitellata; order Enchytraeida; family Enchytraeidae; genus Buchholzia; species Buchholzia appendiculata. The sequence goes on along the minus strand of JAQFYQ010000758.1, from coordinate 5,414 downwards.
GGGCAATACTTCCCCGTACATGGAACGGGATGGAAGACGTAACTCGAAGGAAGACAATTTGCATCGCAGCAAGAAAAGAAAGAAGTCTGACAAGCGGCGGCACGATTCTGCTGAAAGGTATTTGAGCAAGAGCGAAAGAATGAGATTAAAAGCAGCCGACCAATCGTCAACGAAGAAGACCAAGTCTAGGAGAACCGACGGCCGTGCAGTGTCGCCACACACCCAGCGTAGGATCTTGTCTCCGACTAGTGATCAACGTCTTCCGCTGTCGCCCTGGAACGAGCGACGGCTCTTCTCCGCTCAACGTGACCACCGTAGTCTGTCCGCTCCTCGGTCTGAACGGCATAGGGCGTGGATCGGTGATGAATTGGACAATTTCGACAGCGAATCGGTTCAGATGAGAGAATCGCCGAACAATAATCGTCGAGGTCTGTCAGCCGAGAGTTCGTTTTCCGTTGAGCGGGAGAAGACGATGACCCCTGAGGACGTGGTGTGGATTGATGATGCTTGGGACTGTGCACACCAGTCTCTAATACAGTGGCAGGAGAAGAAATCAACACTACTCGGAGCTTGTCTCAACACGCGCAAGGAAATCGAGTCGAAGCACGAGCAGAAACGAGTGATGAGGCGTCGGCTGCGTCGGGAGAAGCGAAGAAAGGAGCGCGAGAGAAAGGAGAAAGAAGCTCGACAGAATGAACCGACGACGCCTGCTGTTGACCAGGGTGAAGAGCTTGTCTGTATTTCAGGAGAAGAAAATGACGATTGGTATCTCATGCAGGACATCGTTGCACTGAATTCTGTTGCCGGAGATTTGGACAAACGTCGCAAAAGAAAATCAAAGAGCGGCACAAAGGAAAGTAAGGAAAAGCAGGCAGTTGCTCAAGGAAAGAAAGCTGAAGCTGCGAAGGGTTCTAAACAGGGCAGCACTGGCGACCCTACTGTGCCAAAGAAGAAACAGAAAAGTGCTGATTCGGCTCGAGCAGATTCGCAGGTACCGTCGGCTCCCGATTTCCACACTCCGCTTACTCGGAAGAGTAACGAAAGAAAGAAGAGTGCCAGTCTACGAAGAGATTCTACTGTTCCGATCGGTGGCAGAGCGAAGAGAGCCAAGCAGTTGACGACTCTTCGTATCACCAAGGATTTCAGTGCAGCGGACGCAAGTCCACGGTCGGTGGGTGGAAGTGACATGGATGTCATCTTCTCTAACTCCGACGACGAACACACGGACGCCGGTGAAGTTCTCCGGGTGCGTGAAACTCCGCACAAAGTAATGGTCTGCATAACGGATCAGGTGGAACTGCAGGCGGCAAAGGATAAACAGTCCAGTGAACAGGATCAACTTCAGATTCGATTTACAACACAGAACCCCACGAGCACGACTAAAGGATCCACGAGCACGACTAAAGGATCATTACGTGGAAGCGAATCGGCAGGCATGACGAATGATGGCCGTTCCGCCAGCAACCGGGCGAAAACATTCTTGCCCGAAATTTCCGAGATAGAATTGGACATCTTTCAAGGCGATTCCGACGGCCTTGTCGATACGGATGAGATGCACAATCGTAGTCGAGAATCGCTTGTAGATATTTCTCGATCGTCCGGCAATGTGAGTGGTTTCAGTGTAGACGACATGACGAGTCGATCTTCTGTTACTCGCCGCAGTATGTCTACCGAGCGATCGCCTTCAAAACGCGCGGGCAACACGAGTCTTCTTCCTTCAGCTGCGTCATCTTCCTTCAGTCTGCACCAGGATCAGTCGAACGTTTCTCTGGACAGTTCAGCCGACCGATTGTCGCCTGTACAAGAATACCGAGTGACTATAAACCGTCAGTCTGTGAATAGACTGTTTCCTGCCCCTCCGCCGCCGCCTCAGCTGACTCGTAACCGTCTCGTGTACTACGACGACCAGCCGAGCTCTTTAGATGAGAGAGATCGCAAGGCGCGCGAGAGCAGCGTGGTGTGCATGTACGAGGACGACGAAGACAGTGGGAAAGAGCTCTACGATCCGCTCGCTGTCGGACGATCGTCGGACGAATCGAGCGATTCGGAAAGTGTGGCACGTCGCTCGAAGTCAAGACGCTCTAAAACGACGCCGTCAGCTTTAGTGAATCAGGAACAGTTGATGCTTGCTGAGCGTCAGTCTAGTGTCGAGGACGGCAAATCGCTCGTAGTGACGAAGCGAACCGATGGCACGAGGGTGTCGATGACGGCGCAGGCTTTGCCAGAGTCCGGCACCTCGGCAGGACCAAGTCCGAATTCCTTTGGCAAGCATCCTGAAAAAGAAGGAAGTGCTGGTCGAGATAAGCTGACCGGCAGTCGCGCACTTAGGAATGACGAGATCCAGGGAGAGGGGCCTCGTCTCAAAGTCAGAGACCTTCTCTACAGTCCCAATTACGACTCGTCTGACAATGAACTAGATGTAACGAAGGGGAGTGACAAGGCTGTAGGGGCGTCATTTGGAAGGAGTTCGGATCGAAGTTCGGTTAGCCCCGCTCTACCTAGTCGTAATGCTCCGTGTACAAATGAGCTGCAACAGAAAGAGAACCAGGAGAATAAACTCTCTGAGAAAGTTTCTTCATACTTACAAGGTCCATCGTCAAATGAGAAAGGCGCTGTTCTTGCCGAGCGGAACATCGGAGTGTCGGAAGAAGCGACATCTTCAAGACCCGACGTTGGACTTTCACTTCCGACTTCATTGCTGTCAAATATCAAACTTCCAGATATCACTCCAGAACTTCTTGCTTCACTCAAGACCCTGTTTCCTACTGGCTCCGCTGGAGACACCGTTGCAACGCAGACTGATGCGTTCACTGCGAGCAGGATACCGGCAACCACAACTGTCGTTAACTCGTCTGCTTTAGCGAGACTTCCCACCGAGACGCTACCTTACTCCCAGACGTCTCTCAACATGCTGAATAGTGGTTCCTTCCTTGCAGCATCGACTGCTTCATTACTGTCGCCATTGACGAGTCAGTTGTTGAACTCGAGCAGCTTTAATTCGAATCTCATGAATCTTAATGCAAACTTGTTGACGACTTCGCTCGCAGCGAGCATTCTCTCGAATCCGTACACGACTAGCTTCCTGTCCGGACTCAACTCTGCGTCAGGCTCCGCTGCTGCTGGGTCGATGATCAACGCTCCGCTGAATTATTCCACGATCGGATCGATGCATGTCGGTGGCTCGTTGAGCGGAGCCGGATTTCTCAACACGTCTGCTTCGGGCGGTGAGGCGACTGGCGGCCCGTCGGCCGTGCAAGTTGCTCAGAAACTTGCCGAGGAACTGATGAAGCTGATGCCACCGCCGGCAAAATTGTCATCCAGGGGAGCAAAGAAGTTTTCCAGTCGTTCGTCTGTATCGAGTCGTACGTCATCAAGGTTGTCGTCGAGCAGGCGAGCAATGGAACGCTCGATAGAGCGAGCGAATAAACGGTTCGGACGAGTGAAGAAACTGAGCGCTGCCGAGGAGAAGATGAGGAAAAAGAAAGCTGACCAGAAGAAGATGTCGAAGTGGTTGGCGTCTTCTATATCTCCACCTCCTCCGCCTCCGGCACCCAGCAAAGACCCCACATTGGACAACTATTCGCCAAACTTTGAAGAAGAGGAAATCTGTCTTCCAGAAGGAGAAGTTGTGTCTCCGAAGTCGGACGAGATAGCGTCATTCTCTCCGCCGTCGCCCAAGGAACTGGAACAAGTCTCGAAAGAGAAGAAGCATCGATCAAGAACAAAGGATCATTCAGCAGGAGATCAGTCGGCGATATGCGAACAGGTAAGATTCCTGTTGAGTAAAGATTCTCAGCTTTGTATCCGTTACTATTATAATTACCAGGTGCCTTCGAAACATTTGTTTTTTTGCACATTTTATTGAGCTTTTGACTTCCATTCCAATTCTTTTCAAGTGATTTAGCAAAGTTTGGAAGTTTAGTACAATTCGTAGATCTCAATACTATTACCGGGTTGTTATTTGCTCAAGGGAAGGTTCACTGTGTTGTTGGTTAATGAAAGAATTACAATGCATGTTGTGCATGTTTGAAGTGCAGGTTTCATTATTTTGTTGTTGTAGTGGAAAAACTGGACGACTAAAGAGATACAGAAGCACGTTGTGATCGAGGTAAAGTCGGCACTTATGCCGTTCTTCATCAAGCGCAGGATCACGAAGGAGGATTACAAGGATATTCTGCGGAAAGCCATACCGAAGGTATTTCACTCAACACTGTTATATCTGTGTCCTTCTTCATTGCCATGATCTATTCTAATCAATGTAAGCATGTATGTCGTCTTGCAGAGATATAAGATACTGGGCTGGATAGCTAATAGGAATAGAGAGTTATATGTGTACAGTAGTGAATAGAAATAACATGATATGTGGGTGTGAATAACTAGAAATAGCATAACTTTGAATGTGAGAGTGACTACAAATAGCATGGAGAATATCATCATCATTCATCATCATCATTCATCATCATTCATCAACATCATTCATCAACATCATTCATCAACATCATTCATCAACATCATTCATCAACATCATTCATCAATATTCAATTCATCATCATCATTCATCAACATCATTCATCAATATTCAATTCATCATCATCATTCATCAACATCATTCATCATCATTCATCAACAGCATTCATCAGTATTCAATTCATTAATGTTCATCAACACAGTGTCAGTTTGTTCATCATCAGGACGGCTTAGACATGTGTGGGAATCGTCATCATGTGTCATCTTCTAAAAGAAGGTTGACTACTATGGATTTTCATCTTTTTCTATCTTCCGCTGCCCTCTTCACTAACTCATGACTCGCTAGCCATGTCCAACCTACGATATCATCTGTCCAAGTTAATCTTGGTCTTCCTCTGGCTCTTTTGCCACACACTTTCCTTCTACCACGCACTTTTACTTTGTGTGGGAATGTCTGGTAATAACATCATTTTCATGTTAAATGTTCAGATCTGTCTCGACTTCTCTCGTGTTCATAATCATCTTCATTTTCCTGAACTTCAAATGTCTGTGCAGCATATATATATTTATACCTGTATTATGTAATAATTTTAATATTTTAATTATAATAAATTTTAATTTTTGTTTCTTTCATGTGCAGATCTGCCAGAGCAGAACGAGGGATTTCTCAAGAACTCGAATCACGATCTATGTCGAGGCGTACGTGCGCAAGTACCAACAGATGAAGAAGTATCTGGCAAAGAAGCAGCAGTTGTTTTGACTGTAGTTGCTGTCGTTGTCTGGCAAAGAAACAACAGTTGTTTATTGTGTAGTTGCACGAGTGACGACACATATTGGGTTCAGCAGTCTCCTGCTGTGAATAGTGCAGTCTGTGAATGCGTGGAGGCATACCAACGTCTCTCTCTCTCTCTCTCTCTCTTTCTCTCTCTCTCTCTCTCTCTCTCTCT
>JAQFYQ010000757.1:0-15488 GCA_034694885.1 Buchholzia appendiculata | reverse complement strand
AAACAATTAAATAAGTTACAACAGATAATACCTTTTCCGGATTGATTTTGTCATAGAGGCGGAGTACAAGGATGATCCTATCCTTCACCATTTGAATAGTTAGTGGTACATGACTGTATGACCTCCGGGAGGTATCTCCGGGGAGAAGTGCCGAACTGCGTGAAGTCAGTACATAGGGCTGCAAAAACAATGCAAAACATTGGAATACAAATCAAATCGTTCACCTTCACTTTGTCACCAATTTAGTATAATACCATAAAAGGAATAGTTATAATATTTTAATTAATTAATCTGTGATCAAACCATACGTGATCAATCCGTTACCAATCCGTGATCAATCGTTGATCAATCCGTGGTCAAACTATCTGTGATCAATCCATGATCTATCGTTGATCAATCCGTGATCAAACCATGAGCGATCAAACCGTGGTCAAACCATTAATAATCTATCACTCCGTGATTACAACGGAGTTTGTGCTTACGATCATTTACGACGATCTTGTGATAAATTACGGTGCTTTTACGGTCGTTTACGGTGCTTTACGGCATTACTGTGTACCGTTAGGATTATAAACAATATACTGTAGTAATGTAATTAATTTTTTTTATTAAAAATATAATATCTCCAAAACGCGATGATGTATTGGTCTAAAATCAAGTTTATTATGACTGTATGGAAGGTCTTGACAATCGATATCAATATGAAGAAGAAATACGGGGAGGTAGGGGATTGTAGACCAGGCCCAATTTAGGGACCTTCAGGATTAAGGTTGGACTCATAGAACACCTTGCCAACTTAAATTTTTTAACTTAGCAACTCTTAATTTTGTTAACATGTATCCACAACATCTGTTGAAATTTTCTCATGCAGTATACTTAAGTAAAGGAGAACCGATGACACTTTCATTACCTAGGCCTACACTTTCATCTACCTTTCCTTAATAATTGAATGTATACAATTTATAGTAGTGCTACAGTTTAGCACAATTCATGGGAACGTGCAAGATTTCTGCATATTGCTATGATTATGCTTCTATTCATGGTTAGGGTTGTGGTTCTGGTTGAGGTTTTGCTTATAAGTTATAACATCTTTGCCAGCTTCGATTTTGATTTTGAAAATTTGATTTTGCTCAAATTCGCATTTTCGAATATCTATTGAAACTGTCTGATGCACATACAATACAGGGAAATCTATTTTTATACCATTAGGTGAAGGTCACAATTCTATATTTTATTAACCTACCGTAGTTCGAACAGCAACGGAAGAGAGTCCCCTCCACGCGGCGTGCGACACGGACAGCTGTCCGACAGGCAGACGACTAGGCGTCCGGCTGCCGGACAGCACTTGCTGACAGGAAGTCGCTGATCCGGACTTCGCAACTCTTCCCACGAACCGCAAATATCGCCCAATAGACGCCGCCATCTTGCCCACAGTCCAGTCGTCTTTTTCTTTTTGAATGCTTTAATGTCAAAATTAAATGTTTCACATTTTTGGCTAATGTATTTTATTACTATGGTTATATTTATTTATAAATGGTTATATTTATTTAGCAGTTATACTATACGGGTTATATAATAGTTGTATGGTAGTTATAAAATAGCTATGTTTTTTTATTAACGTGTTTTTATTAATGTAAAGTGTGTTTTTCATGGCAATTATCGTGAGCATTATGGTCTTCGTTGTGGTAAGCGCTTCCCACGTGTGATGGAGTATATCGCAGAAAATATTTCAAAATTACTCCATTATGTCGAAGGCTGTCCTTAAATAAGAGAACTTTGAGTTAGAACAAATAATCCGATAGATGTCCACGATCGAATAGGTTTATAAGTGGCATTCTTGGTCTCAGAATAATTGTGAGCCAAGGACGAAGGCTTTGAGACCATTACGGTTGTGTCACCGTGACAGGTTATTGAGCAACATGATAATGTGATGTTGGCCTCACCGTCTGAAAAAGCACTCCTACTCAGGGGGCTTGATCCCCTTACGGGTGATTGAATCATGTCTCAAGAAAACACAAATTTCAGTTCTGTGGCTCCAAGCACTTGATTCCCCCTTGGAATCCCTGAGGTCCCTGCTTTTACTCGAAATGACGATCACTGTGATTTCCAGCGTCCGGATTCACCCCGTGCCATAAATTGGCGCTCTAATTACCCTAGACACTGTTTAGCAAAGTAAACAAAGTCAAAAATGACGACGTCGATGTAACGATGTCACGTTAGCTAACCTGACATGATAACTAGGTGTTCGGCTATAACTAGGTGTTCTGCTATGACTAGGTGTTCTACTATGACTAGGTGTTCTGATATTGACTAGGTGTTCTGCTATGACTAGGTGTTCTGTTATGACTAGGTGTTTTGCTATGACTAGGTGCTATGACTAGGTGCCATGACTAGGTGCTATGACTGAGTGTTATAACGAGATGTTCTGTTATGAAGCTGGGCTCTACATGAACAGCATATAAGATTGTTGGAATGGCAAATGACATCGATCCGACCATACAATATTAAACTCCTCAATCTAACCTATCCACGCTATCAGCATTCCCACGTACCTGAACACCGTGAGCAGAATTTGGACGACATTTAACCATGATGAGGTCACAGCAAGAGCCGAACACAGAGAAAGTTGCTGTTAAGGATAATGATCGTAAACGACGAGAAACTACCTCGCATTTGAAATTATACATGTATTATATGAAATTGCTTAAAAATAATAACAAACAAGTCATCAAAACTAATTAGAAATGCTTAAACACCTAGATACATAACGTTATACCTTGGTATATACTTATATACTGTACAAGCATTATAAATGAAGATCATCAACAATATAGTCAACAGAAAAAGATCACAAGTAGGGCCAGGTCAAACAACGGTACCAGATAAACAGAGATACTGTACTGGAAAAGTTTTGCACTAGCATCACAAGTTATGAGAAATTATCATTTATAATTATAAGCTTGCAAATCAATAACCAATGCTCGTTATTGTAACCAATTGCTTGGTACAATGTTCACCCCACACACCAATTCTTTGAATTTTTGGTCACACAGTTTAAAAAAAAAAGTTCAGATTTAAAAAAAAAAAATTGCTTAACGGGTGAAACCTTTCTTGATTTTTAATTCGCAATTTCTGTTGTGCAAACTTAATCAACATCTATTCTGTTCTCGTCCAATGACACCACGTTATCAACAACTTGCACAAGTTACAAACACCGGTACCCTATGCAGAACTCGATCTTAATCAAATCTACACGCTACCTAAGGAAAGCGAAAAGCTCTACCAATTATAGTGCCCCTCCTCCTCTGCCCTACTCCTCTTCCCAAGGGGCAGTCACTTGTACAGAAACAATGAAGAACAGTCGATTGGCAACTAACCAGTTACTACGCATAAGTGATACAACTAAACTTGTGCTTGATCACTTATGCATACGCGCAAGTGATCGACCGCAGTGATTGCTACTATACTGAGAGACATGATAGAAGTCTGTAAACAAGGCAGAAAACAGGCAATAACAACAACAGATAAGGCAACAAAACGCCAGCTTATACCAGGTAATCAGGTAAGATTTGAGAGTAAGACGATCAGAAGATGATCCCAATCAGATAAGGCAACAAAACACCCGCTTATACCAGGTAATCAGGTGAGATTTGAGAGTAAGACGATCAGAAGATGATTTTAATCATTCGTGCAAGCCTGAGCCGGAACAGCATCGAAATATTAAATGGTGTTCTGGGTCCTTGAAAAATAATTTGGTGATTTGGGGTACAAAATATCAAACAAGGTCCGAAAATATTTGTGCATTGCTCAAATTATTTCCCATTTTAATCATTGATCCCAAAAATAATAATCAGTGCCGCATTTTTTTCAGAGAAACAAGTGTTTGAACTCTAAATGCCTAATAAATAGTTTTGCCTAAAGAGTACCAGTATATACGGTTTGCCAAATGTGCAGAATCAGCGACACGATCAGCTATGGCTAAACTGAAACATAGCCACTAATACTGCAAAGGTTATAGAAACTTAATAACAAATATTGCGTGATTTATTACAATGTGAGAAAATCATATTACCAGATAAAATTTACTGAAAAAACCTATCAGCAGTTACAAAACTACTGAAAACGGCAATCAATTTGGCCAAGTCCCATCCAATGAATCAGCCTGTATTTCAATCCATAAAGCAGTTACTGTAGAAATTTCTGAATAAACAACATTTGTAATATACTGTATATACACGGCGTTTAGTAACTCACTCAAATAACTGCAAAACATACAACAAGTTTAAAAAATATCTTGAAAAATGCAACAAACAAACAATACACGAAAAATTCCCAACAATCAGCCGCCAACAAAATAGATAGGTCAAACATATCTGATCCTCTGCCACGTGAAAACAGAATCCTAAAGTATGAGTCATCAACAACTTAACAACATGCACGGGTCGTGCATTATTACGGTGCAGTATTACAAAGAGAACGCCAAAACACATTAAACAAATCTAAACTCTTAACCAGTCGCCAATTCCATTACGAGTTTTCAGTTTCGTAAGCCTAACGATTATTCCGTTTTAATTTGATTAAAATTATGCAAGAATTTTCCTACATTCATCACAGGATCGAGATATACTGTTGGGAAAAATGTTGTATACTGTAGTGCAAGCGATACACGTCTGAACAATAATAACAGAATACAGATTTTGTGGTGTGTGGTAAATTCATAGCAATTATTATAAAATGCAATATCAAGCCAACACGCAATATTTTCCTGCAAGGTATTTTGAACGGAAAAACTTGGTAGAGTGTGCAATTTCTGTTGCTTCATTGTGATTGCATACTTTATTTAACTTTCATTTTTTAATAAATTCCTTAGCTTTGATTTTATTGTGATAATTGTGATTTTCAAATCAATCTGATTTAATTTTCAAATATCAGTAGTCAACATGCAATTATTAGACAAATTCATGTCAAATTTGTTAAACCTACAAAACGATTGAAACACAGAAGGAAATGGTTTCAATCTAAACTGTTTTTCAACAAAATTATGAAACATAAAAACTACGTATGCAGATTGAAATAACAATGTTGTAGAGTAAATAAAAATATCGCATCGGAGTAAATAATGCAACAAATTGTACTAATATTTAAAGTACACAGCTAGGAATGTTCATAAAAACAAATGAACTGTCCACACAATTCAACTTATTAATCAAGTAACTAACTAATTATTAAAGTAATTAACTAACCAATCAAATAATATATAACACAGTGGCATCTGTACCTGAAAGTACGCACTTAATTAGCTCAATCAAATCAAATGAACTTTCAAATTATCTACAAGGTCAAATTCAAAGCTTGCTAGATTATGTTTTATATGAAATAACAAAAATGTAAAAGTCCTACACAACATAATAAAAATACATTCTGCAATCTGCAATTATCATACTACAACAATAGTCATTAAAGAATATTATGAATAACGCGATTGCTGTCGAAGCTTCCGCAATACAAGTTTGATTCCATACAGCAGCAGCTAATGTTAATTATTAACATAAACGAGAGAAAAATACCGCAACGCATATTCTTAACAAACTCCAAGGTCATGGCACGGATTTAGGCGATTGAACCGTCAATTATGAAAAACTCTATAACAGATTATAGATTTTATAATCTTGTAAAACACGACTCATTATAATTGACAAATTTTCAATGGCGGCCTAATCAATGCAGTCAGAGATGCTTTGTTCGCCGAGTTCGATCAGCATTAGCTCCCACATGGACAAAGATAAAGGAGTAATTTGCTAATCACTCCCAGGAATCTCCCTGCTGAGAGGATGTTGGGGGAAATTTGCTCCGCCTCCAAGCATTGACAAATTTGCCCCTCCCTGGTCAAATTCTCTCAAGATTATAAGCCCTAGGGCCTGAATGCATGTATACATAAAAATCAGTAGACCATCTTAATAATCTGCCAACTCTTTCCTTGATGCCCTAAAGCCAGGCCCACACAGACACCAATTTCACCTCACACCACAAAACTCGTTGCACTGAAAAAACAACCAGAACCGAACACGCTGGTAAATTAAATTGATCAAAATTACCGTCAAATATATCGGTCTCTTGTTACAACAAGCCTGGTGAAGAGAACCCAGGCAATATATATAAAGTACAGATATTTAGACAAGTTTCGCCGTCAAAATAAAAAATTTGAAACAAATAACGACCAAGAACTAAAATTATACAAAAAAGCGACGTACACATTTTATCACAGATAAATCAACCGACCAATGCTGGCGCTCAAGCTTCACTAGGACATTGTTCGCAACCGGACTTCAAGAGGCACGAATTTGAAACACTCAAAGTCTATGTAACTGTTTGACACCACAACGTTTCGTTAGAATCCAGTGCACATCATGATGGGATCTATTACATTAGCACCGCTGCGGTCAGTCGTCAGATTGCACATTCCCTCGATGTCGTCAGAGCTTTCTTCTTCATCATCATCTGAAGATGGGGCACACTCTCTTCTTTCAGCAACCCTGGCACTAGCCTCTCCGCATAGCCCTGTCGCGCCGTGCTTCGATTTAAACCCAGCGTCACTCACAGGCTCGACTACGGAAGCCACTTCGACTTCGGAACACTCGGACGACATATCGTCGATGATTTCCGTCATGGCAGCGAGTATGTCCATCAGGAACTTGTCATCATGCGTAGCAGAGTTTGACGCTCTTTCGACATCGTGAAGCTCCCCTCTCTTAACAGCGCCTTCGTCCACGACACCACCAGTGGCACTCATGCCGTCGGCACTGTCCAGTAATGAGCTCGGTGGATTAACGTCAACACTTTCGGTCGTATCTTCGTCCGTGGCGTCAGCCAGCAGGTCGTCAATGTCCGCCTCAATGAGACGTAGCTGGATAGCATTGAACTCTCTCATCTCATGCTCTCGTTCAGCGTTCGGACCGTTAGGGTAATGCTGATCTCTGTACCTACGCAAAGAGTCGATGTGTCGATCGAATGCTGTCTGTCCGGTCAAATCCAACATGTCCGCTCGCAAGCTGACTCGCACACGGCGGTTGCGCACTGCACGGCGAGCACGCACGATCCCGTACCCAAGTGGAAGAGCGATAAGAGCAAACGGAAGAAGAGCAGCTGCGGCTCCAAGCGCGACCGGAATAGCAGTCAGTTTGGCACCTGGAATGTAGCCGACAGTTGACATGATGTTTATTGTTGTTTATGATCAAATATCAAAACCATTACACTAACAACTATAATTGACAGAATTAAACGATTCAAGACTACATGCAGGTTCATATATATTAAAATTCTTCCTTTCAATTAATAACCATTATGATTATGTAGACACAGTGCTTATATGCAGGAGTTCTCCAATGAAGTACTTCTACAGTATACCATAGATCACTCATGCTATATATGCATGTTACACATTAGTCAAAGTTTATCTCCATCTTTTAGTAAGCAGGCTAACCATACACATGCATATAGGTAATGAACATTGTGAAAAAACCTAAAAATGACTAATCTTCTTGCTTCAGAAAAGAATGCATCAGAAGGCACACTTGTTTGAAGTAAACCCAGTTCATAGTTTGAAATCGCCCACCTATATTACCTAATCCATTGCTTGAAATACAAGAGCACATTCAAGGACATCGAAGAAAGTCAATCATTTCGAGCAGAAGCAATGCAGCTGTGAATGTAATGCAAGATACCATCGTTTTCAAACGCTTCGATGTCGAAGGGCATCACGAGTCCCTGATGAGCCCAAAACTGATATTGTCCTGCTTCAACTGTTGATAACAATCATTGTTTCCCTTTTGAACTGATATAAATGTAAAGCTGCTAATGAATTGTGCTTGAATAGAGTTAGTCTTGAAGATGAACTAAACAAACGAATAATATGATAATAAAAATATGGCGAATGATAAAAAAAGCAACAACAACCTTTAATAACTTCAGATATACCTCCTACTACTTACAAATACAATGTACGTAATGACAAACAGAGCAACACATCGCACTCTATGACACTTACAGAGTATGGCTCCTTTGGTTAGCCGACGCTGTACGGGTTTGTCCGGCTTGTAGTTGTACTTGCAGCTCATGACGCCCAGCCGGCCGTCGTGCTTACCCAGGAGAAGCTGTAGAGCCTTGAGAACCTTGCGCTTCTCTCCACACCGGTAACAGAACTCTGTGTGACACTGAGTGCACTGCATGTGATCACAGCCTGTCGACCTCTGGATGTACACCTACAGCAAACACGACAACATGTGAACACCTACAGCAAACACGACAACATGTGAACACCTACAACACATGGCAACATGTGAACACCTACAACACACACGGCAACATGTGAACACCTACAACACACACGACAACATTTGCTACAAATGAACATGTACAACACATGGCAACACCTGCTACAAATGAACACCTACAACACACAGGAACAACATCACACGTACACCTACAACACACATGGCTACACATTATGTACAATACATAGATCTACAACACATGGCAACACTACTTATGTATTGTACACCTACAACACAGGCAGCAACACTTATTACAAAATGTACAAATATACAGCATTTATAGCAAACACTTACAACATATATAACAACATACACATGTGTAAAGAGTTACGTCATCATCACTTTTGACCAGATTGATATTAACCGATTTAAATTGGGACGGATACTATCAAGAAGTTTCCTTCCATCAGGTCAGGAGGGAATTGCTGGCAAACACATGCTCAATAAACTCGGATGACCGCATGCATCTGACATTTTAGCCTGCACTGAACCAGTTTTACAACCGAATGTCCTTCCTAATGCTGACTACCTCACTGCTAGCCTTGTCGAGCAGTGAGGTCATCGAGGGATTTGGTCGGTATATCATAAAGCCTGACAAATTGACAAGTGTAAACAGTTACAACACATGCAGACGTTTGCAGCATTATCTTGTCAAACTCCTGGAGTAAGGGATCGTCCATTCAGTACGTACGCAAAAATCTGGCAATCTTGACCCCCTTCCTGTACGCGTGCATACTTTTTACCCTCGTCCCCGACTGTCTTATGTTTCAGTTATTAGCTGTAGACTAAATGTCGGTCAATCTGAGCGTGTTTACGATCAAACCGGTCTGTACAATGAAACTGGTCTGATTTTGAACAGGTGTCGAAATGTTGACACGCAAGCATCTCCACTTAGTTTAAAACTCCTATGCTCCTCCCAGAGCTCCAGTAGAGACACGTAATTATTAAGGTATTAACCCCTCCCCGCTTGTCTCTTGTACGTACGTACAATTCCAGTAAAACCCCCCCCCCCCCATACGCATGCACACGCTTTTGAGTGATCCCAACCTCCCCCTCTGTGCGTACACGTACTAAATGGACAACCCCTAAATAGACCAATAAGTATAACTCAGGAAACTTGGGTGGGTGTTACTACACCTCCCCTTTAAAACAGGCAAGGTTCTACAGTCTTGGACTTACGACCACGAAGAAAATTAACCAGTCGACACAACTAAGAACTAAAGGAGAACAAAGCAGCCGATAATCAGGTAACAAAGGAGGTCGTTTGAGCTGGAGCACATCTTACCTTGCACTTGGGGCACTTGTGAGACTTGTCTTACCTTGCACTTGTGTGACTTGTCTTACCTTGCACTTGTGTGACTTATCTTACCTTGCACTTGTGTCACTTGTCTTACCTTGCACTTGTGCCACTTGCCTTACCTTGCACTTGTGCCACTTGCCTTACCTTGCACTTGTGTGACTTGTATTACCTTGCACTTGTGCACTGACTTGTCTTACCTTGCACTTGGGACACTTGTGCGCATTCACTTGACGCTTGTCTCGACTCTTCGCCCATTGCTTCACCAACTTGTCTCCCTTTCTGTATTCATGACAAGAGATTCCAGCATGCCAAGGAGCCTAAAAGTAAAGCAATAAATACATAAACAAATAATTAACTCGCTTAATAACTAGAGTATTAATCGTTCGGTGAAGAGTAATAATTGCTCTAACCATAGCCACATATAACAGCCAAGTTTTTAAATATTAACACATTTAGTAGCTGCAGACTTAAATCATTTTGTAGCCGTGTAGATATAAAAGTCAAAAATAGATAAAACTAAAGATATCATCATCATCGCCAGCGATGACACGAAAGTGAAATGAAAGTCAATTTTTGGCGTTTGTACGAATTAAGTTCTAAAATGTATTTCAACTCGTCACCTTGAGACGAAGACTCGACCGAGCTCCAATTGATCTCACAATCTAGTGCTCATAGCACTGTCACCCAAATTTATTGGAATAAACATTCGACGGTCGAATGCCCTTTCAGATGCCTACACTTCCTTCTCTCATTGGCAAGCAAATGGCAGGACACTCGGAGTTTATTATGCTTAACGTATGTCCATCATTTTGTTATTTCTTATGTTATCAGAGCTATCATCATCATCGCCATCATCATCATCCACATTTAACGTCAGTTTTCCTTGTCAGGAGGAGGCTATTAAACACATCTCCAATAAAGAAAACCTTCTCTTTGACAACACTGTGAAAAATGGAACAAAGAAAAACCCTGCCTACCTGGCACGGAAAGCACCAGTCCAACTGACACTCGACACACGTCACCTTGCGCCCAAACTTGGGATTCTTCTGCAACGTTTGTCGTTTCTCCTCAGGACTCGTTCCGGCATCACTCTCTGATGTCGTAACGACGTCAGATGTGACGGCATCGGAGGTAATGTGGCTGCATCGCGGACAGGTCTTGCGATGTGGGTCACGATTCGCGTCCGTAATGAACTGGTCGAATTTGCGACGAAGCGAATCGTCGAGCTTAAGTCGTATATCTTCGCGCGACAACAACGACTTGCACTCGGTGTTCGGACAGTGAATCTACAAGTTCATCAGTGTTAACGATTACGGTACCACACAACCCTACAAAGTATGCGTACAACTTTCGCTAATAACAAAAACAACTATAAAGCAAACATGAATCATGATATAAACAAAACACTAAATGTCTTCGTCTCACATGCCATTCACAACGCTTCAAAGTATCTTGGCACAATTATAATTTTACACTCATATTAGGCTACCTTTCATTCATAGATAAAGATCGCATTTGTAAGCCATTAGTACAGGGGATGGAGTGGTTTTTCCTAATCTGCGAAAATTATTCTGATCTTTTATTCTGTAGTGGGGGCAAGCACAAACTAACCCACCACCATGAAGAAAACATATTCATAACACAAAACATCAAAAACACCCGAATTACACAAAAACGTTTACCTTTATGTTTCCCTCCGACACGTGCAGACGCACATATGTGAGACTGCACTCTTTGCAGATCGGGAACTTGCAGCAGGGCGGCGGGTCAAGTGCAGCCTCCTCGAAGTGCACCTGACACTCACCCATCTCCACTGGCGCCACACTCATCTGACGCTCCATCTCGGCAAACACACCCTCGATGTCCAAGTCCAAGTCCAGATCCAGCATGCGATGCAGCATCAGGTTCCTCGTTTCGTCGTCCATCGCGTGAAGTACGTCGGCAAGGTTTGGATAAGGACCTCGTGCCTGACCTTCGCGAGGCACGTCCAGAACACCATTGTTATCAGGAGTAGGTGGGCGCAAGCCGGGTCTCAGTCCATGCAGGCGGGGAGGGAGGTAGGGTGTCGGGGGGCGAGATACCGGAGTAAGTGAGCCGGACGTATGAGAAGGGTCTGGCGTAGGAATCCTCAGTTGCAAAGACCTCGTGCGTCTCAGTTCCGTCATTTCCACGTACGTACTTCACAGATTAATGCAGCACTTAAAATAAACTTACAGTTTTACAGTTCTTGAAGTAGTTTTGCGCAATTTCTGTAAAACATCGATAAATAAACTGCAAGATCATAATCAGACAGTAAAAACTACAACGACACCCATCTGGTCATTAACATCAGTTACATCCTGCACGCTCTGTTCTTTATACGTATGCAGTGATCTTCTCAAGGACAGGACATCCGACCCAAGGCCAAGGGTTCAGAAGTCCCGAATTTTAAAATATGTCCGAGGCCAAGGGCAAGACCTTTCGTCCGAGGCAAAGGCCAGCAGTTACTAGCCGAAGACAAACTAGGACAGCGGTAGTTAGCCAAGGACCGTACAAACATGTATCTACCAAGTAATGTATATAGCATCACCTAGCATTTTCAGTTACGTGGTCCATGCGTGCACACCATGATATTCCCTGACGATTAAGTAACTGGCAATGATAATAAAAGTGATCAGCTATTAGATAAATTCCAATATTCTAATCCTGTTTGACCATTAACAGACAACGTCAAAAATTGTAGAGCCACCATCATTTTCTCGCCTGACGGATAATTGCAGCCCAAATCAAGAAAGGAGGACCTAAAGTACTAAATTAAAATGTAAGGAAATAAATTTCCAAATAAATTTCAAATTTAATTACCCAGTTTAGAACTTTAAATTACCACTGCTGTTCAATAAACCTGAATTCACCTCGATGAAAATTTCTCCCAATGTCGCTAAATAACTTCGTTACTTTCAAGCTTATACAGGATTCTTGGTACTAGCGTCAGTTCTCCCTGATATGTGATGCTCTAATATATATCTCTACATCACGTCACCACCAGTTCCACGCGCTGGGTTCATGAATCACGGCTGCTGCTAATCAGCCAGCGTCATATGGAAGATGAAAGATAGAAAGGAATCTCACGCAATGACAGCTGATTAGCTAACAATGCTACATTCATACAAACACACTTCCTGATGTCATCAAAGTTCCGCTCATCAGAAACTAATCTCTTATCTTAATAATAATTTATTCATAAAATAACAGATAAAATCAATAAACTGAATATAATTAATCTAACTAAATATTTTAAATGATTTCTTTAATGAAATAAATCTAATGTAAAGTTTCACGTACAGTGTATGTAAATAGTATCAACAATGTATCAACAACAATGTATCTATTTCACTGTACAAATGTTCACTTTCTCTATCATTGGTCAGATACGTGTTATAAATACTTATTACTCATAATAAACTCAACGAGCTAATTATAGATCATAGTCCGAGGTGAGGGAGGAGCTGGGTGGGGGAAGTGGGCGGAGTCAATGAGACAACAGTGTGTCAACATTTATCATCAAAAAATATCATGAGATTTATCCACAGTGAAGATTGTAGGGCACGGGACAATCACGAGTGTTGTAAACTTTCTAGAAAAAATTGCCGATCACTTTGTAAAAGAGACGTTAAAAGTCTCAAACACTGTTAATTTGAAGCCGCCAAACATTGCAATGCTAGCTTTTTCATTTAGTGCAGTCTGAAATCTGCAACCCAAATAACACTGGTACACTGATTCAGTGATTCCGTTTTTTTTAATACTTCAACATCATTTTGGTGTTAATGGTCAATGGCAATTAACATTTAACTGCAGGCAAACATTAAAACTTTGTGTGCTATTTGCCGACTATGTACATAAATGTCTTCAACAAACTATTATCCATCAAAAGTTAAATTGGGTCCATTATATAAGAATTGTTAAAGTGCAATAGAAATATAACGCTGTAAAGTTAAAGTCAATACAGTAATGCATACAGAAATTATATACAATTATGCAACAATTCGTGTTATTTACATTCATCACATTTGTGTACCGCGTGGTTCAATAAGTAATTGTTTACTAATTGATATCCTTCTCCCCATCTCGTATGATGGCGTGAATTGGATGCTCACATGATTACACTAACTAATCAGCTTAGAAACAATCATCCAACCATAATCATTCTTAGTTAGCTTTGTGGTTGGCTGTATATTCAAGGCACACTCAAAGCTGGATAAGCATCGTAGAGCGCGACATTTAATGGTCCTCCCATTTCGCAGTTGCAACATGACGATTGATCGGTAAATTTAGCGCAAGCTATTTTTAGTAACTAATGAAAAGCGCTCATAGTGAGTGAAAGGGCGCATATCTCTGATTGGGCGTCTAAGGCGTGTGTTAGAATGATTTGATCGACTGTTAAACCTTGCATGGATATGACTTTTCTTCCAGTTTCTGTAGCAGCACTGTTTTCTTCGTCTTGATCTTTGTACAGATCACTGCAGTGTTCTGTCCATCTTTTTCCTGCGCTAGATCTCTTTGTCCAGTACGATTTTCCCTTCTTTAGTTTTGATTGTTGATTGTATTGGCTGCCACTTTAATTGTTGTTTACTGTCTTGATGGGCGTGTACACTTCCTTTGTTCTGCCTTGCCCTGCATAATGCTTCTCGATGTATCTGCACTGTCCGTCGATCCACTCTTGTTTGTATTTTCTTGCGTGTTCTCTCACTTTGTTGCATTTTATACTTTGTCGTGTCATTGGAATTCAGAGTTCTCAGCTTTTCCTCTCGTTTCTGTTGGGAGAGCTTAAGCGTTTTCTCTGTGATCTATTTCGATCCTTTTACGTTGTACCGATCATGTTAGAGTTTCTTCAGCTGCCTGTGTGATTATTTCGTTGAGCTTTGCGACTATCATTTATGTTCATTTCCCTGAAAAATTTAATGATACTTCAGGGAAATGAACAGACCTATTACAAACTAGTCTATGAAGTAACGTTTCCAAGGCCACACATTTTGAACTTCATAAAGCTGTGATGAGTGGAGTACCCCTGCAGGGTTCGATCTGTTCTGGGTCCCTTGCTTTTCAACATTATACATTAATGACATTGACGATGTCACGATGGAATTCAAAACAAATTACTAAAATATATACGCAGATGACACCAAACTATAATTGCTATGGGGCCGTTCAAATATGCATATATGACGTCACGCATTTTTTAGCAGTTTTGACCCCCCCCCCCCTCTCCCTATCACGCACTTTTACACCTCGCGACAATGTATTGTCACACTTCAACGACCCTCTCCTGCGTGACGTCATATTAATTTGAATGACCCCTAGCTATAATAACAAATGATTCGGACGTTAAGGTGCAAGAAATGATTTATTACAACTAGGATCCCGTTGGTCAGATAAATGGCAAATGCCTTTCGACTATTCAAAATGTAAAGTGATGCATGTGGGTAGTATAAGAACCCTAAAAATACTTACAACTTTGGTGGAACTGTTCTGAGTATACTGATCGAGTACCACCGACGAGGATACTGCATGACTTGGGGGTTGTTCAAACTATAGGGATCTGAAATCTTTTAAACAATGCTAAAGCTGCAGGTACTGCAAACAAAATATTAGGTATTATAAGTCGCAACATTATAAATAAGACAGCACAGGTCATCATGACCATGCACTCCTTACAAAGCAGTAGTGCATGAGACCACACCTGGAAACAATTAAGTATCCAAGCCTGGAGACCATATCTGGCGCTAATTAGGATGTTGGGATCCTAGAAAAAATACAATTTTTTTTTACAAAGATGATTGTGGAGTGCAAACATTTAAAATACCTAGAACGGTTAAAGCACT
>JAQFYQ010000756.1:0-15493 GCA_034694885.1 Buchholzia appendiculata | reverse complement strand
CAGAGTAGTGAATGTGTTAACTAACATTTTATTTGGTGGACAACCCTTTAGAAATCATTTCTTGTAGGCATAGGCATAGTTGTTACATTGACTTGAGCGGTTGGGTTTAGGTTTTTATCAGGCATTTTGTTTAGTTTGATAGGTATTCAAACATTTGTTTAGTTTTGATGCTAAACATGTTCGTGTTGGTCGTAGCATTGACAGTTTAATATTTGTAACTAGCATGTAAAGTAAATAAATAATTGTATTGAAATCAAATAATTACGGTGGAAACTGACATGTTATTGGTACTTGGAATTTTTGAAGAAATTACATGGACGAATGCCCTTAATGATCACATCTTCATCGTTTATATTTTTGAGAGATCAACAGTTATTTTCATTGATCTAAAAAATTCTTTTGATGTTTTTTTTAAAGGGTAGAACTAACATGATGATTTAGAACTTATTTCAGCAGTATGCTTTTTACAGTTCTTGGAAATAAATTAGCTGGCACAGTGTCATTGACCGTGGTGCATTATAATGTTATCTCTCCTGCTGAAATGTTTTTTTTTCATGTTGCTCCTTGAATGTCAGAATATTTACTGATCTGCAGATATAACTAATGTGATCCAACATGCCTGTTAATGCCAAAAATTAGCACAGATTTAAAAATTAACGCATCTATTAGTGCTTTGATCAAATTAACGCATCGTCACTTTTTGCAGTTTCGCAAAAGAAGAAAAATACACAGCTTTTGTATTTGTTTGCTCTGACATTTAAAAGACTTGCTTCAAAAAATAAATCTAATGTTTTGGAAATATCTAAAAATTACAAAAGTTGAACTGAGAATGGGAACCCAATGGGACAAAAGACCCTACATTGTTAGCGGGTATGATTAATGGCTGCAACGGATCAAACATGCAACTAACTTCCAAAGTACCATAACGAACTTTCATCATACCCTCCTTGTCCGTTGTTGATACCTTTTGTAATTGTTGTCTCGTTAAGAAATATGAATTATCGTCGCAGCGTTGTCTTACTGTCAGCAAATATTAACCTTATAACATTACTTCTAATTTTTGTCTAATTTCCCAAACTATTTGCAAAATTACGCCTGTAGCATTAGCCATTTTAGAGATTATCTGTTCTATATTTAATATGTGATTTGGTCCACATGCCGAAAGACTGATTTATAAAATCGTTTCCTGTCCACTAGATTAGGGTTTGTTGCCGAGGTTCTGTTTAGACAGGATTAGGTTTGGTTTAGTGTTAATTTTAGGACAGATTCAATATAAATAACATAATATAAAAAAATAAATTATAGTCACTGTTTTAATCTGTATTTGACACATTGACATTTATTATGGACGTCGGCAGAGTCTCTAAGTCGTTATCTTGATTAATATTATATATTGTTAGGCACTTAAATAATTATGTCATTTTTTGTATTCAATCATTCGGGTTAAATTACTTTACGTAACAATGATTTAGTAACATGCAAGAACTCCTTTGTTTGCATTCAATTAAATAATTAATCAGATAATTAATCATCGTCTGCCTCCTTTTGTTTGGGATATCTTTAATCGGTTGGAAACTTGGAGGCTACATGCCTCTGATTAGCCTAGGTGCCCTCTGAACTGTGTCCAAATAGGTAAGATTCAATTGTTCAGAGGTTGCATGCGATTTTTTAGCTAATAAATTTCCTGTCTGAGAATAAATTTTCCTGTCTGGGTGCTAAATCGTGACCGGTTTAAACTGTAAGCTTGCTGTTGTGTGGCTTCGTTAACCATTAGGCCATGCAACATTGAGGTAATAGCTATTGATAAAGTACACTCTAACTGATGGTGGCTTTTATTGTAGTTAAAAAGTACAATTGAGATGCAAAAGTAGCTGTTGCAGATTTTAGTTAGAGTAGATTTTTATTATTTTATGTTGTATTTCAAGGTGTTTGGAATTCTTGAAGTACGAAAGCAGTTTGTACAGTATAGTTTACTGAGGCCCCCGCATCTATCTGCAGTATCAGCGTAAATCTGCAGAGAATGCCATACGTGTTCAATTATGTTTTTAGGTTATTTAACTGATTCAAAGTGATGCTACATTTTGTTTATTGTATCGAGTGATTCCGTATTAATTATGGTATGTTTTAGAAATGATGATTGAAAGGCATCGCTATGTTATCTAGTTTTCCCTGACTTGAGTTTTCACGTTGCAGTTTGTCATTGGAATGCCAATGCTGTTTACAAGTGCATCTCGATGAATGCGTGGTAGTGTAATATTTACAATGTCTGTAGTTTTTGCTCTTGTTTTCCTTTGAAACTGTCGTCAGCAGCGATGAATACAGGCTGATGTTGAGTTCTGCTGTTTCTGTCGCATATTTTGTATAGTACATATAATCAAACTAATTAAACGTATGCTATACTGCTATAGTTGACCGTGTTGTTTGTGGTTTATCGTGGCGTCGTACTGTTTACAGCCGTGCAGAAGCCTTGATTAGAGAGGTTCATAACAGGTTCTATAATTGCTTAGCATAAGATATGTAAATTATGTTTATAATGACATAATGTAATAGTAACTGTTTATTATCATAGTAACGATATAATAAATGCTGGCGTAACAAATTTTATCTATACTTAACAGGGACGTCTTTTATTGTATTATACAGAAATACGACATAAAAATTATAGAATAATGTAGTAAGATCAATAAGTATATTAATTTAGCATTGACGATAACACGCGCTCTGTGTAATACATGTACTTAGCCTTAACGTCTTACTCAAACAGAAAACGTGATGTGTTTCCCTCTGTTTATGCGGTTCAGATCGCTAGGCCACAGACAACTGAGTTCATGCTTGCACTGGGTACTTCTAAGAGAAGGTTCTGTCATAAGAAGAAAAATTGCAGGTCTTGTTGAGAAAAGTGAAAAACTTATCTGTGGGTTGATAATGTTCCTCATGGGCAGTATTTATGGGATGAAGAGGAATTATTTAGGGGAATTAATCTCCACTTAAATTCTGTAAGGACCATCTCGTGGCATATTTCCAATATTGTTACGTTTGCACTCAATACAAGTTCGAAGTTAAAACGTCCGCTAGTGATTTGATTATGTTATCTTTGGATCAACTCTTGAATTTCTTCACTCGACTGAACAGTCATTGATAAACGCAGTAAAATTCAGTTCATTACTCTGACTTTCAGACACTATTATGCATCACTGCTTCTGGAACCATGCAATATCAGGATGAGTATCAAAACGAATTGTAATGTACTGTATAACAGTACTCTGACTAATGCACATAGTATGGTACTCTGTATAATGTACAGCTACAGGACGGGACTCTGACTACAGTGAGAGTATGGTACTCTGTATAATGCATAGTTAGAGTATGGTACTCTGGCTACTGTTAGAGTATGGTACTCTGGCTACTGTTAGAGTATGGTATTCTGACTACTGTTAGAGTATGGTACTCTGTATAATGCATATCAAAGCTCGAGCATACGTATCATGCGTATTCTATTTTTCTATTTTAGCGTACGTAAACAATAATAGAATACAGTTAATGTTGTAGCGATTTTATTGAAACTTAATTAAAGCTTAATATGACAAACAAGTACACATTTAATTTAGCAGTTACACACGCTGTTCAAATAGGAAATTTTGTTTTCCACTGTCTATTTCTATTTGAGTAAAATTATACAACTGATTTGTGCCATTTCGTATACATGTATTCTAGTCTCATATAATATCTATTTAATCGTTACATACGCTACGATGAGATACGCGTATTCTATTTTTTTTAGAATACGCGCTCATTGTAACTTATTCTATTTTAACATAAGCATATGCTCGAGCTTTGATGCATATTTAGAGTACGGTCTTTGGATCATATTTCTTCTATAAAAAAAACATGTGTAAACCTATTCATAAGATTTAATAAATTCCTATGACGCGATGAATTGCTTAGATTCCTTGACTTGTTTCCATAAATATCTCCACGCACCACGTGACGATTGCATTGAGACACCTGTGGCAAGAGGTCAAAGGTCAACCACTCGGGTCATGTACACACCATCCAACGCCTTGCCATTGGTCGAATCCTGAATACATAACGTTCTTTTTTCCTTTACGTAATAACAAAAACAAGCGTCGTAGTGTTATTGAAAGCCAACTGAAGCCCCCGGTGCGAAGCTATTTATGACGAACGTCTCAACTTCTTCGCTATGTCGTAATACGGGGGACACGGTTACGACATACGGTGTTGTGATCATATAACACGATAAATGGATAAACAGACCTTGTGAATACACATTCTAACGAAACAGTCATAAGAAGTTAAGGCGACGGTAAACAGTTCGTGATGGCATCATACGGTGTCATTACAGGCAACGTCGTCGATTCTTCATTAATGCGCTTTTAACTAAGATATTGGAATTTGTTGTCGTTCCGTCACATCTGTGCACAGCACACGCACTTTGCTCGAGATTTGATTTCAAAGTTATACAATTTACATGAGTAAAGGCCTTAGCATGCATCCCTAGGATAGGCGCAGCCATAAATTTCATGGGGGAGTTGTCAGCGTAGGCGGAGTTTAGTATTAGTACGTTTAGGCACTTAGATATTGCTGGCAAGCGGGAGTGGTGGTGCAGTGTGCGCAATTTCTGACTAGGGTAATGAGGACGTAATTATGGGAGAGAGGTTAACTTCGTTATTCTATTATTTTACCCCACAGATCTTTCATTCCCTATTTGACACTAACCATATTCTAGTATTGTAAGATAATTTAGCTGTATTATTGAAATATATAATTTATTTTAACAGCTATTTTCAAATGTGATCAAATAATATTTGATGATATACTGTGGGCTTCTGTTTAACTCTTTATTGTTTACTTTCAAATATCGCTTCATTTTTTCAATTCTGAATTAATCACTACATCAAATTTCTGTATTTTCTGTCTACAACTGTTTCATGCTATGCTTAGCAAAAAATATGCCGGCATCCCAACTTGCTGGGCCTCCAGGACCAGTAATGGTTGCTACTTCGTCTGCACCAGTGTAATAATTAATAGGCCTACTGAATTATTGTAACTTGAACTAGAATGTTAACAATTCGAAACAACTATCATATCATCAAATAATAAATGCAAATGTATAAAATTAAGAACGAACAGAAGAACTATAAGGGCTAACCACAATCAGCCTCGTCGGCATCACTTTACTACTCTTTTAGTGTGCTATGATTCTACATTACAACAAGATATATTCTGTCGGTAGTAACGATTTTAATGTTGTTAAGATGGGAAGGGGCGGGAATTGAGACCGTGCGAAATACTGTGAGCGAGGAATGCCTACTGTTCAACAAATCTGACCAGCGGCGGTCGGTAGCGGCCGCCCAATAATTCAGAGGATGTATTTTTGGAAGGACGACTACCAAATTAATTTAATCCAATAACAAAGGGGGACGCCGACTGTGTCCTTAACAAAGATGGAGGGTTCGAATCTGTCCCCTGCATGCCCTTGCTCACCACTTGGTACGCTTCCTGTTAATTGTAAAAGTCACAGCGTCGCATAGCTTCTATTGAGAAATGAAATCGTCATCGTCGCTGCTGCTGTTGTCGCTGAGGTTTTGTTGTCGCTCAGTGCGACGACGACAACAAAGGACGTCACGCTAAATGTTTTCGAATGCAACACAGTACTGCTCGGGTCATGCCGTTGCAACCCACGCTCGTGCAGTTTATAGCCGCAATCAAAACATCAGTCGACTTGCTACAAGTTGGTAGATCAGTCAAATCTTTCAGCATAACCGACAGCTAGACGCTGCTGTGCATAGACGTGCCAACGCCACGAGCTGAAATACATTAGAAATTCTTCCGAAGATAGTTTATTAAGAATTTACAAAAAAAACGTTTCAAGCGACTCAAGTTTTGCAAAAGTTTAGCGAGGAAGTTTAGTCCGAATGAAAGTCTTTACATGTAGAACACTATATTATACTGTTTTTAAACACTTTAGTGATTGAATATAATCGTCAAAGATCATTCCTGATCAACTGTTTTGTCGTGAACAGCTTATATGGACATCGTGAGAGATGAACGTGAAACGCATTTAACTAAAGAAACAGCGAAATACGACGATTCTGTCTATTTGATACCGTCGTTAAATTATTAAGAGTAGTCTTCAAACTGAATAGTCAAAAGTTTAACTATAGAATTACACAATAGTGACAAGACTCGCTATCTGAGAACTATTGTTCGTTTGCAGCTCTGGCGATTTGTGGAGAAAGTTTCTTCAGAAATCGCATCGAAAAATAAGAATTTAATTTCTTAGTACATCTTAGTACATCAGAACAGTGAAAATGTCGAAGCACGTGATGAACGTTCAAACTGTGTGCAGTATGAGGCTGCTTGCCGCCATCTTGGTCCTGTTTGGCTTCTGCTGTAATCCAGCATCCGGTCAATGCGCTGCACTCGTGCCGCAATGTTACTGCAGTCAGAAATACTATCAGCCTGTCCTGGCTTGTGACAATCTCGGAACGTTAGAACGCTTTCCGCTGTTTGATAATGTTAGCGTGACGTATCAATCGCTGACTATACGAACCAGTGTCATCAGAACATTGCAGAACCACGCCTGCGCCAACCTTAGTGTCCTCAATCTTGACTTGCAAGATCTGGACATCACGAGCATAGAACCGCTCGCCTTCAAGGGAAATCTCGAACTCTCCGTCATTGAAATACATCTAGAAAGCAACCACATAGCAGAACTACCACAGCGCCTCTTCGACGGACTTCTCAATCTGCAGTATATCGGATTGCAGAGCAATCGATTAGCGCAGCTAGACGGTGGAATATTCTACGGCATTCCGCAGCTGAATTATATCCAAGCGGACAGTAATTTCATTAGCAGCGTTGCAGACGACTGTTTTCAAAATCTGCCCAATCTTTATGGATTATATCTGTCGAATAATAACATCTGGAAGTTATCGGCGAATCACTTTCAATCATTAGCCGAACTGATTGAATTATCGCTCGATTATAATCGATTAACTGAAATTCCTGAAGGGCTGTTCGCAAACAATGTCAATCTGGAGAAGTTGCTGTTGTCCAATAACGTCCTATCGCGCTTACCGAGCACAAGTTTTAGCAATCTGACTCTGCTGCGTAGTCTCGATTTATCTGATAACTTATTAAGCCAACTGAACCGTGAAACGTTTGCTCAGCAAGAAAGCCTCACAACTCTCGATCTGTCTCACAACAATCTGACGACGCTCGATGCCCGGATGTTTGACAATACACTTCGTCTGACGTCACTTGATTTCAGATATAACCGACTAGCGTCGTTTGATCTCGGCATATTTTCTCATCTGACGTCATCGCTAATGCTGTATCTGGGCAATAATGTCCTCAGTCGGATAACTAGCACAAACAACTCTAGAATCTGGTACGTCGACATGTCTTACAATAACATCTCAGAGATCAGAGATGGCTCCTTCGACGGTCTGAGCGGCCTCAAGACATTGGACATGTCGAACAATCGGATAACGAACATTTCGAACGATGCTTTTCTGGGTTTGAGCTCGTTGAATACTTTAACTATGGTTTCGAACCGGTTATCCGCCGTTGAATCCCGCTGGATGAAGAACCTTATTAGCCTTCGTACGCTACAATTGGACCAGAATAACGTGACGTCCATTGAGCCTAACTTTCTTAAGTCAGTACCAAAACTGTCGTCGCTGAGTTTAAACAATAATTCCATGACGGTCATTGGAGATAATACTTTTGGGTATGGAGACGCGCTGAGAAGTCTCTACCTAGCCTACAACCGAATAGGTAAAATAAGTCGCCCGGCTTTGAACGGTATGTACGGCTTGCAGAATTTAGATCTACACGGTAATAGGATTGGTGGAAAGTTGGAAGCCAATACATTTTCTGATCTGACGAAATTAGTCCAACTTCTTCTGCAGACGAATCAGATCACAGCGATCGATCGCGACGCTTTCGCTGACCTGACTCGCGTGCAGACTCTAGATCTCTCGTCAAATCTCATCTCGGAGCTTCCTGTATCGTGCTTCGCATCTCAGACATCACTGATCACGCTGATCCTTAAAGACAATCGTCTGCAGTCGGTTGATCCCAGTTCGTTTGAAAAGCTGAAATCGTTGCAAGTCCTCTATCTGTCAAACAATGAACTTAAGGGAATCAACGAGTCGATTTTCAGCAAATCTTCAAGCTTCGATTCTCTGTACGTCGACGGAAATCGATTCGACTGCCGCGACTGTTCCATGAGCTGGATTCTAACTTCGGACGTTGTGGAAAATGCTGCTTCTCTGTTGTGCTACGGTACGAACTTGACGGCTCCGGATTCACTGCTGGCGTGCTACATCCGCAAGAGCTGCTTCAACAACTCGACAGACGCTGCTTCCATGCTGCCCGAATGGGTGGATTCTTTATGTCGACCGGTCGTTCAGATATTAACGTCGACTTCGGCGGCGACATCAACTACAATTTCTCCGTCAAAATCGTCTGATTCAGCGGTTTCAACGAACACCGCGCAAAGTACCAAGTCATCCTCTCTCACCACTACTGCGCCAACTGCCAAAACTACAAACATCTTAATTTCCAACGCTACATCTGTCAATAACACCAGTGATGCTGGGAAATATTCCACTTCCCCCTCGAGTAAATCTGTTACACAGAATAACTCGACTACTGCCAGTGATAATGCTATCTGGAAGAACACATCTATCAACACGACTAGCGGTAGCAGTACATCTCGTAAACCCACCAATGGTTTCAGTGGACCTATTTATACAACCAATGAGCTCAGCGGATCTATTAGTCCAACAAATGGTAGCACTGGTTCTATAAACGTAACCAGCAGTAGAAGCGGATCTACTTCTACTGTAGGTTACTCGGCTACGACGTCAGGTAAATCCGCTGTATGGCAAAGCAATGGTACTACGAGTACCCCCAGAGCTACGACAATAACTGTAGAGTCGTCAGAAACATCAGCAACCATTACTGGTAAACAACTGTTAGTAACCACGACGGAACGTTCGAATCTCTCACCGACCACGACAGAATCGAAATACACTCTATCAAAGAAGATGATGATGACATCGACAAGCGATGATAAAGTTACAGCAAGTGAATCAAGAGTTCCAACGACCGGTCGTCCCACAACGCAAACGTTTAGCTTGAACGTCACTTCGGTTCCAAATACGGCTGGTTTTTCAGGTACTTCCCAACAGCAAACTGCGAACGGTTCGAGTACATTAAAGCCTACGACGTCGACCAGTTTCGTAACGACATCTACTGTAACAAGCGGTACTGGAAAAGCTGCAACAACTTCAGTGCTCATATCTGCGATAGCATCGGTCACTGCTTCGAGCACCGCGAAGTCATCCTCACAGACCAGTCGCGATTCTCCTACCAGCAGCTCAAGGGCTGCATCTACCAGTACGATTGATCAACGAAGTACACCGTCTTCATCTAGCAGTACATCGGCGTCACTTAATACCACTGCCACTAGGTCAGTGACGTCAGCAACCGAACAATCCGTTACGTCATCAACTCAGGTTAAATCAAGCCTTCTGTCTAAACTCATGTCCACCACCACTGTTCCAAACCAGTCCAACAAAGATGTAGTAAAAACAGACATTAACTCAACCACAACACTCGCTGCAGCCACGAAATATCAATCCACAGAAGGACAAAAGACTTCAACATCTCGTCCACAAGTGTCTGAACAGAAAACAGAATTCGTCAGCTTGACCACCACAGCCAAGATGCCAGGTACTGCGACAACTACAACTGTTGGCAAGAATGAAGTGTTCAAATTGGAAGTCAATCCGAATAGAACAACAACAACGGCTGCAGAAGGCCCAGCTGTTCAAGCTCGTGGACCGTATTGAAGAATATCTGTGACACAGTTATTGCAGAGATGTTTAAATGCCCGCGCTGATTAAGCTAGTATATTTGCCATTTTTCCTGCAGCACCAGTTTTGTATACAGTGGCTTCCGCTATAGCAACGAGCATTAAGCTGCAGTGAGCGTGCTATGTCGCACAATGAGATGAAAGGTTTGGGGACTAAGCTGGAAAGTGCATTCCTCATTCGTCTCTCAAACCAACGGTTGCTTCGCTTATGTGATCTGCATGAATAAGGAAAGAGTCCTTGCGCAATTATGTAATACTCCATTGAACTAGTTTGTTACTTTCTCTCCAATACTGATTATTGTCCATGCAGTTGTTTCCAGCACTCAGAATTACTTCATCGTCTCGTGAGTCGTGACTTGCTAGCCTGCAGTCACTGGTCTAACCGCTATTATGCGAAGCACCAAAGGCAGTTCTTTTTCAGAAGATTCGATAGCTACCTTAACCATCAGAATCTGACGTGTCGCCATGTCGCCTGCAGCTGAAGCTGGCCGGTGTAGCACCGGTGTCGACACCGGTACTAACAGGAACGAACCTCTTTCAATGCGATTATTCATGCGATGTAACAGTCTACGCTACGTTATAATAGAGTCAACGTTATAGTGTGTGGCGTCATGTGTAACTCGTCACTCATGTTATATGATGGGACCTCGTGGTGTAAATCACGTGACCAGAAAGAACTGCAGACTGTAATTATAGGTTGAGCTGCACATTCACTAAACTTTCATATCTGCATTCTATACGGCTAAAGAAAAATGCAAGCCTGGATTCCATAGCTTAGGTGTGTGAGCGTGTTTGCCTTTCATAAGTTGTTGTAATATTTGCTCTAATGCAAATATTTCAGAAATGTTGCGTGAACTAGATATCATATTGTAGGTATACATTCATTTCTAAGACCTAGATTCCTGACTCTTGCCTTTCAGCTTTCACTTTCTGTCGCTAAGCGCCGCTGTAGATCTACAAGTGTAGATCATATTGATCTATGTATATAATTATTTGTATATAAGAGCATTTATTTGGAACAGATATAATTTAATTTGTAAATATAATGAAAATTCGTAGTTACGTTAAGTTATTTTAATCGGTACACAAGAATTTGGTGCCTTGACTTTTGTGCAATACAATACATGTGATGATTGCTTGATAGTTACCTTGATGTCATCATTGTCCGCAAATGACATCACCACTGCCTACAAATGATGTCATCATTGTCTGCAGATGAAGCCACCACTGATTACGAATGACGTCACCATTGACTATAAACGATATCACTATTGACAACAAATGACGTTATCATTTTCTTTAAATTATGCCATCACTTCCTACAAATTACAACCTTATATATATTATAATTTGAAAAAGGTGTAGACGTTCGATTGCTAATAAATATGGACTAGCAAACAGAGCGCTAATTCCCTTTATGTAGCTCTCTAACCAAATAACATCTGCTCAAACTTTATTGTTGAATAATTGAACGAATTTGAATTGAAAGTTGAATTGGATAAGTTAATAATTGAACAATAATGGTAATTTAATGTGTTTTTTTGTAAACTATTATTTTTGTATTTTCGCTGTATGTGCCGTTGAAACAGTCTTATAATATTTAAATAATAATAACTTGTTTTGCATAACGCAATTTGTGTATATTTATGATTTATTATATTTTGTACATTTGTTTGTGCTGGACGCAAATGATTTGTAAATTATACATGCATCATGTCTACCTTGAGGCCTTTTGGTTTTTGTAAAATCTTACTCATTATTTAAACATCATCTCTGATGCTGAAAGTTCGATTACATGAATGCAGAGATGCCTCCAAACAATTATTACGGTATCACACATTTTTCTCAATAGCAGTAAATTAGGGCACAGATTTTCAGAAAGGCGTGTTTAATAAAGAAAGTACATGTACAACATTTAGTATAATGTTTAGTGCTATATTTAGTGTAATTATTAGTGTAATATTTAGTATAACTGTTTTACTGCACATCATTTTTCTTTTTACGTGCACAATTTTTTATTGTACATCAAACAAAGTGCAATGGCAACAGTCTATCAGACTTTATGAGCCTGGACGAATAAGTAAATTCAAACAAAACAAAAAGTACAAGACAATGAAAGAGTCAGATACTCATCTAAACAAATGTTGCTATTTAGTATAATGTATTATATTATTTATTATTATTATTACATCAATCTATAACATGCATACATTTCAAACAACAGAGTTGAATCAGTGGCTTTTAGAATATTATTTCGCATAATATACTATCAAATGCGAGTTGAAGCGATCAATAAACAGGTGAATTGAAGCGAGCAAACAGTACGTGACGTGTTCATGGTTTAATTGCACTTACTACTTTAGTTCAACGCCATTGATTTGCAGATATAATTTCTAACTTGAATTAGTACTTTGCATTTATATTATATCGTTTAGGCACAGCTACTGATTTTAGATGTATTATTTAGATATATATGATATGAATTATATATACGGTTGGTACGTACAATCTCAATTAATTGTAGCCATTCATTTAAAAAAAAACTTATGACAATAACTACCGGCAATTTATAGTAGAAACACCTAGTTTATATTAGTGATCCAAACAGATTTTAACATGACAAATCGTACAAAAGAGACTCAATGCAGTGAAAATGACCGTGGCCATACGATTCACCCCCTCCCCTGCAGACGGACGTAGGGGGGACTGCCTTCACCCACGCTTGGACAACCCGCTGGCCCTACGGAGGATGGGCCCCTGAATCTTCCGTGGAACAAAAAAAAGCTTCGCTGGGTCGAAGTGGTTGCAGTCCGTTTCAGTGTTTTTCCAAGACTTTGTTTTTCCAAGGTCTCGTGATTAGTGAGACTGACGAGATTGATACAACTACATTTCTCAAACAGGTTTAGTAAATATCAAGGAACTGTGTTCAAAGTACAAATTGAGAAGTTCTTTCCACATGCATTATTGTAGCTTAAATACTGCATGCGGTATTGTAGTTATAATTGTGCATGCTTGGTTTGATCGACATTAACTTCTCTACAATGCAAAGCCGATGAGACTGCGACCAAAGAGCATAGTTGTACAAAGATTGCGTATTATGCTCGAAACGTCGTAAGATCATTCACAAAATCGCCTCGTCAGTGACAAGAGAAAGGGGCAGGGAAGTATCCACCCGGACACTAGGCTGAGAGGGAGCGAAAATTGACAGAATATATTGCCACAGTACTTTTTTGTTGTAACGGCCTTTTCTGATTTTTGTTTTTAAAAATGCAATTTTTGATTACTGTGGACCCTCTAGAATTTTTATCTGCAGCATTTTAAAATTCTCTGAGCTTATTTGCAAAAGTTTGTGGGTACATTTGGAGCTTTCACGGATCCCTCAAATTTAATAAGATCATTTGTAATTTTCAAAAACTTTCTGTTAGAATATTTCTACTTTTTCGAGTAACTCACTACAAGAAAGAAATCCTGATGGCATGTCCCCCCCCTCTCTCTCTCCCCCGGACGACCAAAAGCCTCGCTACACCAACTCGGTACTCCATTATTGCAGTGATGAATGTCGACTGCAAGGCAGTGCAAACTCTTACCACGTGCGCTGACGACGTCTCATATTGCAGTCCTATACATTGTACGGATTTTCTCGCCTTGAACACAATGAGAGTCTTGAGTGATCATTAGGGTCACAAGTGCAATAAGGCAATAATTTACAATTGTATCTCATCTCGTGCTGCACTTAAATATCAATATGCCAATAATGCATAGCGTTTTCCGTTTCATAGGTTTTCGTTACAAGTTGCGTTTCTTTATTCTCTCAGAAGCACACACATTTTAGCGGCTTTCAATGATTACACCGGTGAACAGGTGCGTCTTCTGTGTGATATTGTACAGCTACGGTGGGGTTGTCAGCCTCGCGAGCTAAACATTTCATCGCAGAGGGTTTTTGCCGTCAAAACATTTGCAACGACCTTAACCTTTTTTGAAATTTACTAACCTTTTATTCCAAGTTTGCATTAGTTTCTTCTTCTTCTTTTTTTGGGGGGGAGGTGGTGGGAGGGGAGGGGGCTTTAACCGGGTAAAAAAAATTAGCGAGCAGGGTGAGGGAGCATGGCGTCGACTAAGACATTCGCCTATAGGAAAACATTTGGAGGTCAAACCCGTAACCTCCCCACCCGTCATATTTAAATATGGCTTCAAATATGACTTTAAATATGACCCTAAGTCTAGTGCTTGAGAGAATTGTAAACTATGTTATTTGTGATAAAGTAGTAAATCAGTTTCTTTTATTGATTGGCTAAACTTAAAGGAAATGATTGATGAATTGGCATGTTGAAATTGATTATTTAGACTATGAATTTGATTTGAATTATGACATGATTGTCAAGGCAGAGATGGTAAATTTATAGATTTGAGAATGCTTTATATTGACTTGCTTGAAATTTATTGACATATCATAGAAATTTTGAATTGTTGAGTACGATTGAATTCAGGAAGATTAAAAAGAAATCATACCATGATTATGATGATAATGATTATAATCATGATTATGATAATAATGAACATAAGTCGTCCATGCCTTGCGCCCTTAAGGCAGGCTGCACCCACTTTGATCCAGGGGAGGCACATTTTTGTTTCAGGGAGGGGCACCGTACTTTATGAGCTCATTATGATTTGTCCAAACTTGGGTGGTTACCCCGCCCCCGCATCTTGTGTGCAGAAGAGGAGAATCGTAGGCTGTACGTGGCGTGGCCGAGTTGTCGCCAACATGGAATCAAGTATTTGTCCGATTTCATCGCAACGACCTTGATCAACCTTCGTTTTTTGGAGACCCATCCTTCTTGCAAAGATGTGCTATGGATTGGTGGTCAGAAGGAAGTTATAACAGCATGACGTCACTCTACACCGGCTGACTGGCTGACGTCACTCATTGACGTCATCAGACCGAGTATACTGAGTCGTCCCTATTGAGTGCTACCACTAGCTACGTGAGATCGCAAGCATGATGGGACGTAAGCACGAGTCGCACTTAAAATTCCGAGTAAAACAAGACACGAGAATGTTGCTGCATTCTAACCCGCGTAGGTTGTACTGGACGTTGCATTCCTGCTCATTTATAGACGTCTCGACGAAGCATTCTTACTTCTCCGCCTGACCTGCATAAATCTATCTCGTTCATAAACTCATTGTAGCTTCTTCCTCTCCCAAACCACAATTGACCGGCGATACGGTTAATACGGCCACGTGATAGTGATTGTTCTATACCTCAGGCTGTAGTTGGTCCCACCGAGGCTTAACCATTGCTTTTGAAGAAGCCCAATAAAACGAAGCAATAAATAAAACGACCTTTGCACCACTATGTCAAGTACATATCATATCTCTAGATGGGTTTATTGATCGCGTCAACATATCGCGTTAACAAGATAAAGTTATTGATAAACGTCATTTTTTTTCTAATTTAGATCAGTTTTCACCACGCTGAGTGTAATAAGTTTAAATAATATGTGTGTTTGTATGTATGTAAGTTTAAATAATATGCATATATGTATGCATGCATGCATGCATGTGTATGTATGTATGTATGCATGC
>JAQFYQ010000755.1:0-15496 GCA_034694885.1 Buchholzia appendiculata | reverse complement strand
GTACGCGCAACCTCATCCCTTAAGTACAGTCATGGACATAAACCTATGTTATCAGCTATGCAAGTGGCGTTGCAGCTTATGTTCGTCTGATCTCCCGCCCTCCATCTAGATCTGCGATTCGAATCACACATTGCATCATTGATGAGCTCTAGTTGTATTTAAAAGCTGTTAATCCTTTCAGATTAAACTAACAACTATAAGATTATGGATTAGATTTAATGCGCAAGGTTACGGTTTAACCATGTTACCAATCAGGGGGATTATGATATGTCAAGCGGGGTCAGAGCATAGTATCCTTCTTGTATTTTGTGACTTTTCGGGACTCTCCCGACTGAAACGGTTTAATTTTTGTTCACGCGGGGATCCGGTGGATTTTTGTGATTATAGTCAAGAATTCTCGGCCAGACCCTTCCGTTAATCAGTAAGTTTCGGTCCGTAGAATCAAATAGACATGCGTAGGGGGTCGTTTTACTCAACCAGAGATTAATGTAAGAGACCCGAGGGGAGGCTGCATGCCCCTACTCCTGTCCCTTTTGACCATCTTGTCCGATAGATATATCGTTAGGGCGTCCTCGGTTCCTACCTCAACTACAATCTTTTCATCTATTATCAGTGTTGAATTCATCGATTGGGCTAGAGCAAGGCGAATAGTACTGATGTCCAAAAGGCTGCTGTTTTTCAAATACAACTGCTGCAGCAAATAGTCCTAGTTTTGGAAATTGAAATACGGATCTCGCTAGTTACTTATCTCGGATAATGGAAACAACATTTCTCTTTTTTATCTTACAGAAAATGTACGAATAAAATTTTATTGGAAATCTGAAATGACAATTGATGAAAACGATGTTGACATTGTGTACAAATATATTATTTAAAGGCATAAGATAAGCATAGGCTGAAGCCGGTGACATCGCGGTGTCAACGGCGTATAATCATGCATGCTAAACTTTGTAGTCATCACATAGCATTTCTTGTCGACATCACCGGTGTCCAGTAACTCTCCACTTGTTCTTGTGTCGGCGATCCTCTGTGCAATTTCAATGAATGACCAATAATTGGAATCACGTGGTATTCTGATTAGCGTCCGTATCTGTATTGCTATTGTGAGTGAATGGGGGGTGAGTGAGCCATCTGTTCTTGTGCGCCGTGTGAAAACGGTATAACTCTGCACACGATCTGTAGGGGTTGCAAAGCGCTCACGGCATGCGTGGACATGACCTATCAGGGTCGTATTTAAGAACGGAGAGGTTCGGGTTCAACCCTCCCCCCCAAAAAAATTGAATTTCTTAAAATTTATGATGTTTTGTGAAGAAATTGTTGAAAAGAAGGTAGTTGATTTTTTTGGAGGTAAAAAACAGAACAAAAATGTAACAAAAAGGTCCTCAGAAATTATAAACCCCAAATGAAATTCTGGCTACGGTAAGGCACGTGTTGTAGGTTGGAAGGCACGTGTTGTAGGTTGTAAGGCACGTGTTGCAGGTTATAAGGCACGTGTTGCAGCTTGTAAGGCTGTGTTGTAGGTTATAAGGCACGTGTTGTAGGTTGTAAGGTATGTGTTGTAGGCTATGGGACATGTGTTGTAGGTTGTAAGGCACGTGTTGCAGGTTATAAGGCACGTGTTGTGGGTTGTAAAGCACGGGTTAACTTGTGGGTTGTAAGGCACGTATTGTAGGTTGTAAGGCACGTGTTGTTGGTTGTAAGGTACGTGTTGTATTCTATAAGGCACGCCTTGTATCCTGTGTGACCGAAGCTGCCGACGTTGTCCGTGCTTTGAAGTTGATTTATTGTTCGGCAGGGTGAAGTCCTTTAACGACGCTTATTGCTTAATTAATTAAAAACGAGGAGAATGAAGAAATTACTTGTTTTCTTTTGTCAGTATACAGAGTGATTTAGTGCGCTCCATTATTCAAAACATTGTCAAAACATATTGTTTCTTATTTCGTAAAATGATGACGATGATAGTGCTCTGTCCGAAGACAGATCCTGGTGGTTTTTTGTCCTGATGGTTATCCTGATGGTTATTTGTCTTGCGTATTACTACGAATGACTTTAACCTCCGATCCACTAGGCCAGAAGAGCACGGGTGGTCGGCCAAAGGCCCTTCCCGTACAGGCAATGGGACGTGAACAACTTTCCCAAGTTTGTTACCAGACAACACTCCCGGCGCGGATTCGAACCCGCAACCTCTGGGTTAAGAGTCGAACACGCTACCAATGAGCTATCTGGTCATCCCCAGAGTAGTATTGTATTTATAAACTGGAGTACTGTACTGTATTTAGAGTACTGTAGTATTTATAAACTGGAATCTAAGTCATTAAGAGCAGATAACTTAGCGATGTAGTATTTATCAAACCTGCTTGTTTCTCTCCTATGGCGTGATTGTTTTGATTGTGGAGGCAAAATTTATTTTACAGTGTAATGTTGCCTTGCTTAGATGACCGTCCGCACGCTCAGCCTTCACTCGAGCGGCCTCGAAGTCGAGCAGAGTCAACGATGGCTCAGTCAGGGAGCTGTCAGAACATCGCGGCCGGTACGCACTCTTTACTCACATGCTGCGTTACAGGAATCTAATTTTAACTGACATTTAAGTGCAATGAATATCTGAGAACGGTTGACGAGAGGGGGAAGTTTAGCATTGATCAACGTGAGATAAACTGCCGTGTCTGGAACTCAAGATTTGACTCGTGCCAAGAAATAATGTCTCCGTATCGAATCTATGATCAATCAACTTTATAGCAATTAAATGATGTAGACATCCAATGATGTTGAACATTTTTGCAGACTCACTGAGGGGAGAAGTCGCGTAGTATGCGCAGGCAGTTATAGCAGGAATATGTTTTGTAATAAATAAACTTGGAATCCAACTGTTCTAACTTCAGCCAACATGAAAGTTGTACACTGAAACTCCTCAGACACACTCTCATTACGTTGATGCTTGTTAATCCAGCTTATGATGTCTAATGATGTTAATTGTATCTATGATGTTAAAGCGCATTAATGGTGGCAATTGTGTTTGTAATCATTATATTTTTACACTAATTTTATTGCTTGCTATGCTGTATGTCTGCAATTTATGCTTTAATCTTGTTTTAGTTTAATATACAGTTGTATGTATGTATGTAGGACTTTCAAGACCGGCTCTCGCCACACATCAGGGAGTTTTACCTGTGAACTCTGCATACAGGAAGCCTCCCATTAGTCCTTGTAGTGATGTGCCTTCATCGGCCAGTACAGGCTCCAGATCTGTAGTGGGCGGTCCCTCACTGTCGACCAATAGGAGCGATGTGGGCGGAGATTCTACCAATGTAAAGGTAAGATACAATTAAATATTTGGGGCTCTCACAATTTATCTGTCGAACACTGTGCATTATGTCGATAGGATACATTTGCATGTGTGATGCAGAAAATACAAAACAGTATTAATATATAGATAAAATGTCAGTTACTAAGAAACTCTTTACAATTGTTTCCATCTTCCTGTCGTGTAGTCTTCTGTTATGCGTACTGCAAAGAAGGTATAGTAACAAGAAGCAGAACTAACAAACCTTCCGCTGCAAATTTTGGAAACTGATCAACGACCAATCAGGGCAAAGTTCCTAAAAAAGCGTGGGCGTTAGCTGCTGAATAACAGTCGTCGATTGGTCCTTACGTAAATAACAGTCGTCGATTGGTCCTTAGCTCAGACTAGTGACCAATCAGGACAAAGTTCCTAAAAAGTGGGATGGGCACAGTTTCCAGCTTCTTTCCGTAGGTTCTCCTTCTTGTTACTGTACCTTCTTTGGCGTACTGTTTCCTCACAATATGGCAGTCCATGCATGGGTAGATTTTATGTGTACGAGATGTGGTTGATGTCTGTGTATGCATAATATATATGATTGACCACAATCTGTGGTTTTTGATTAGATTACAGGTATGCATAATTTTATTCATTGAGATCATATGTCATCATTCTAGCAACGATTTGAAACTATGTGTACTCGCAATGTTTGACTTGTGTACACTTGTGCTTGGATTGACGACTGCATGATCAGTGTTTGCATAAATTGATTGTATGATTATGATTGATTACTGTATGATCCTCATCACGATTTGTTGTATCTATGTTGTCAGAAATCTCTAAGTACGGAAGAGCTGACGGCTGAGATGGCGAATCTCGAGGGATTGATGAAGGATCTCAGCGTCATCACACAACAGGAGTTTGAGTGCTAGTCATCAGGCTACGAGTACGTCAAGCAGGGTGGGATTTGTCAGGGGGGTTGGGGGAGGTTTGACCCCCTATGACGGATGACTTAACCCCCTTCCAGCTCATGTAAAAGGATGCCCAGAGAGAGTCGGTTTACCTAATTTGGGACCATCACCATCACCATTTCCGGCTCCGACCCCCCCCCCCCCCACCTCTTTTTTTCACAAATCCCACACTGTGAGTACACAGCAGCAGCAGGCAGCAACGGACACAACGTTTACTATGCATAGACAAATGACGGACTACAGCAGAGCATACAATGTATACATGCATGTATAATTATTGTATGTACATGTATATTGTACATATGTGTGTTTGTATTTATATCTATATGCGTATGAGTGTAACGATGCATTATCAGCTTCATTGAATGAAATCAAACATGATTAGATATTATCTTCACTCGACTGTGGAATATATTTTAATAACCTATCCAACATGTTGCACCTATATTTTAGCTCTCGTGTAATTGCTTTCTGTGAAATCCACGTGTTATGTAATGTGGATCATGAGCCTGAAATCTGTATTGTACGTGTGTTATAAGCAATTTGAAGTAGCGAGTTTGAGGGAATGCTTGTGTATTAAGGGTAATGTTTTAGTCTGTTCGTTTTGTATGAGCTGAGATTATTCGCATCTAGATTTGAGAACTTTCACAGATTATGTGTTTATGAAATCAAATAGATTTTTATTTTGTATTTAAAGTTTTAAGCTATTTTAACGCATCGTCAATGTCAAACATGTGTGGCAATTGAAGGAACAAAAGTCAATTGGAGTAACGTATTAACTGTGTGTAAATATGCGCATATTAACTGTGTATATATTCGCATATTTAGTATATATGTACCGACACAACTGTTTCTGTAAGTTTAATTACTTGCTTGATAATTCTTCTGGCAGTGTGATTGCGATGTTTGTTTATACATTGATCGACATATGATTGGGACAGGTCTATTGACCGGTTGTGTGTTTTGTAACGAGGTGTCATATATTGATAGAGTAAGCAGGTCAAACGATTTAATGTTTTCTAATTGATAACTATGTCGACATTTTTGCAATAGCAAATGCACTGTGTCATACATACCTGACTCTGTAGTCGGCAACTTGTAAATAATTTGTGTTGTTCTGTAAAGCTTCTGACTTTGTGCATCAGAACAATGCGTATAAGCTGATCATTTTGATTATACATACTGTGATGTTAGTAGCATGAATGCACGACAGTGGTTTATATAAGTTAGTGATACGTAGCGTAAATGACGCGATGGCTAATAACAATAGCTAATAGACGGTATCAAGTGATGGCTCGTACGTAGGCTATTATGAATTTCATAGATCTCAAAAACAGCTGATGTGTAGGCTAATAATTAATTTTGATAATTAGTGATTGAATGTATTAATAATAAGTGTATTGGTTATGATTAGTAATAATTATTTATTATTAATTAAGAATTTTAATTATTATTAGCATCAGTCGCATTACATTATAAACTAGGTTAATATTTGATAGCTTGAAGTAGAATCTCTTTAATTGCTAGGAGCTAGCTGGCCCATGACCAATATATACATGTCTAATATTGAAATTGAATATTGCACCATATATAATGTTTTATATTGAAACTGGATATTGCTCTACTGTTTGTATTCTATTTACAATGATGAAAGTGATAAATTAAAATTTTGTGTTAAATAACAATGGTGCCACATAGGTTTACTTTGTTGCACATTAAAATATCTATGCAGTACATATATTTTTATAAAGCAAATGTGAATTGTTAGAAACTAAATACTGATAATGTTATGGTGATCAAGCTGTGAATTTTTTTCTTATACAGACAGAATTCATGTTCTCCTGATGCAATTGTTCGAATGTTTGCTAACAATAACTAACAAAGGACGTAGTATAATTGTATTGTTGTGACAAAGTATATGTACTTGTATTATGTACTTGTATCTGGTCATGCAATGGGCATATGTTTAATAATTAATTCATGTAAACTAGTTCAATGTGCTTTGATGGCTATTTAAAAACTATACCCTTCTGAGTTACAGATAAATGTGTAGGTACATTTGGTAAGTTTGCAAGTGCTCTTCTGAGTTGCACATGCAATCAGTTAAGTCAAGTCAAATCAATACTCATTGACAATGATGTCCTCTGCTTGTTTCTGCAGTTAAAGCAAACACTAGTTTCACTGATGTCTGATAATTATCAGCATGAACAGTGGTATTACACAGCTGCCTGCGTTCTACATATTTTATGATTTCTCTGTTGTTATGAAATCGTGAATTTTTATGAGCCATAATTTTATGCAGCCAGTGGACTGCACTATGGCCTAATGTTGTCTATAGCCAGTAAGCTTCATAATGCTCGCCTTCGTCTAATGAGTGGCCAGTAATTAATCATAATGATCGTCTTCATGTAATTAGTGGCCAGTAATTAATCATAATGATGGCCTGCTGCATGGCCGAGTGGTTAGTGGTTAGCGTGCAGCGCTAACAAGCTAGCAGTACAAACCGGTCGAGGTTCGCCTCCCAGACAGGAAAACTGCATTAGCTACAAAATCGCAACAACCTCTGAACAATTGAGTCTTGCCTACTTGTGCAAAGTTCAGAGGGCACCTAGGCTGATCAGAGGTGTGTAGTCTCAAACTAGCCGATGAATACCGATTAAAGGTATCCCAGTCAATTGGCACACGACAACAATAAATCATAATGATTTCCTTCATGTATTGAGTGTTGCCAGTAATTAATCAACCGTGTTGTAACGTGCCTCCATCATAGGTCCACGCGTTCCGTGACTGACTGTTCTGCAGCTCATATTTGCTCTTCTCTCTCTACAGTAACTTGTCTATTTATTTGTAGCTGAATTTTGTTTTATGCTATTTGTTGATTTGCTGTCACAAACGCTATCAGCCTTACATTGTGCTGCACTACTACTTTGTGTTTGCACATGTGCAATACAGTGCCATTACTCTACTATGCACCACACAATTGGACATGTCTATGCACTAAACATATGCATGTTTGCACATGTGCCACACAGTGCCATTAATCTACGATGCACCGCACTTATGCTTGCACATGTGCAGTATAGTGTCGTGCTTTATCTTCTTTTGTTGATATTGTTGTTAGCAGTGCACTTTATAAATCTTCTTCTTTCATGACTGTGTTTTATTTCGTCACTCTTACATGTTGTCAGTCTATGTTGTATATTTGCTAGTTATTTCTTCACTGCCTGTGCCACGGTGATCAAGTGATTAGTGAGCCTGGCTGTATTTCTTGCAGCTTAAATTGCTAGGTGATTGATTGGTTCAAGCATTGGTTACAGGCAGAGAGGCTACAAAGCTGCAAGTTGCATGCACTTTGAACTGCTGAGTCGTTGCCTACTCAGACTAATTAAGATAGGACCTGGGCTGATCAAGTGTATTGCTTCATTGTCTGTTAGGTAAAGAACATTGTACATAGATTTGGTAGCTCGATCAAAAATAAAGCTTAAAATCAAATGTGTACAGAACGTTGTCAAATATGTTTCAGTGATGTGTACGGGTATAAAATCATGCAAGGAGGGTAGTCAGTCAAATTGATTGATGAGTCACTGTTGTTGGAGTGAACGACAATATTTACAGCTGTTTCTGAATTCTGCAGGTAGACTTCCCTCAAGTGAGGTGTACATCTGTGTTGTAACAAGTGGTACATCCATCTGTGTATTAACAATTACTTTCTTGTGAGTAGATTAAAATAGGTAATTCCCATTAGTGTACTAAAGTATAGGAGAACCGGTATTTTTGTATGATTGCAAAAACCTGTGCTACTCCTTGTATGTAATTGATGATCTAGGCTACAATGTCTGCAATAAGGTACTTGTGTCTGTGTGTAATTGTCTACAGTGTTAAATAAACATGGCTACTC
The DNA here is from genome assembly GCA_034694885.1 of Buchholzia appendiculata. NCBI lineage: Eukaryota > Metazoa > Annelida > Clitellata > Enchytraeida > Enchytraeidae > Buchholzia > Buchholzia appendiculata. The sequence continues at coordinate 7,350 of JAQFYQ010000755.1, read as the reverse complement.
TGTAGAACTGCATATTCATTGTTGTTATACTACATCTGTCGTGCTGTCGGATTCATTTAATTCTGATACATTTGATGACTTTAGTGTTTAAGTGAATGCTTGCGTAAAACTGACATGTATTCTATATGTGTACTGGAAATGTTATTATGCCTCGCCATTTAATATTTATGTACAGTGTACCAAAATGTACATCATTTTATTTCTGCTATTAAACAGCGAATTAATTATACGTACGTTAGTATATGCAAGTTAGTATATGCAAGTTAAATTCTGCACTGTCGATTGCGAATCTGTTGTACGTTCCGTCATGAACTGGATTTCAGTTATCAACTGCAGTTAAGATAACAACCGAGAGTTGTAACTTCGGAAGCATTTCTCTCATCTTTGCTGTCTCTAAATAGACTGTCTCAACTTTGTTGCGTGTTGACCTAAGCATTGGAAATACGTTGCAATATTTAATGTCTCGTTAACAACTACTTCAAACATGCTATATACAAATCTTGAGAAGCTTTCTGTTGTGGTTATGGTTGTTATGAGGATAATGATTATTGCCAATTTGTTATTCTTTACCTTAAACTGTCCTCTGTGCGGATGTTTTAAATGTGTGCAATTCATTTGTCACATCATTGCAATTAATTTGTTTGATGGAAACGTAAATTAACTGTAGTTTTCTCGTTATGCATACTGATGGAATTGAAACTGTTTCACAAAAACTGAAATATGCTGTATGAAAGTTGTATGCAGTTAGACATAGGATGTAAATAATTAGCCTGGGCAGTACAGTACGTTCCAGGTGGACAGTGTTTAGTGTTTGTATCATGTTACTGATGTGTTGTAGAAGTGATGACTGATATCAATTGTAGATTTACTTCTCTTCGTTGACAGATGTACACCTTTTACCGCAGATTTACTGATCAAAATGCAGATTTTATGATATTATTGCTGTTTGATTTTTATGATATTATACTATTTATTACCATATTGCAATGTTTGTTGAATGAAGTGTTGTACGGAGCGAGTTTTATACGATCAAATATGTAAACTTGAGCTATTTGACCAGTTTTTTAGTTGTTTGTTTTATATGCAGCTTATTTATATGAATTTCATGCAGGACACTGTAATTATCAGTGTAATCTTACCTTATTTCTCATCATCAGTAGTGCTCTGCCTAAAGGCAGGTCCTTGGCTTCCCACACTTCTCAAATTCATCTCTTATGTTGTACGTAATTGCTGTGCTGTCTGGATCTTTGTCGGTTCAATCATGTTTCAAGTATACAGTCTGTTGTTAATAAGCCATTTGAGACAGGTTACTACCTCAAGGTTAACGAGTCTTTATTCTTAGTTTATAGATAGATAGTTTAGCTGTTGCCTGTGCTACTCAGGGGCGTAGCCAGGATTTTATTTCTGGAGGGGCGGAGGCGAATCACCTGGCTTCTGGTCCTATTGTTGTGCACAAAACAGTGTGCGTGGTTTGGAGCATCAAGATTCTCTATCTGAGGTTGTTTTCAAGTTATACAGATAGTTTGTTGTTGTTGATGTAGCAATGTAGCATATCATAAAGGCAATACAGAGTTTCATTATCATGTTACACTGAGTTAGGTAGATGTATTATATTCTGATAGTTTTTCTAGTCTTGTACTCATTAATGAAGCAGAAAGATTCTAGTGCTGCTACATTTGCTGATTTCAATTTTTAGACTGATTGCTATTAATCTGTTAATTTTATTATTCACGGTTTTTTAAAACACAAAAAATGGTCAGTTTTAATGACCAAGTTGTCATATTTTGATTCTTTTCAATATAATATACTTATTTCAGTAGTTCGATGTTAATATTTTACTTGGTTGAATTAGAACTTTGGCTGAAAGATATTGTAGAAGAAATTTAAATATTGTTGCAGTTATGTAGGACAGCGGTTATTACGTTTTTTTTAAATATGAGGCCAAAACTTGACATGTGTGTAATTTTACTTACAACTTTACATAAAACTTTACATACAAAACTCTACATATGTGGGGGCCAAATGTTGCATGTTCTGTAGCATTCGTTTTGCGTCAAACTAAAATTGTCTAGTTCGGTAGGTTCTTCTCATTGCAGTGATTATTTGTGTAATAAGAAAGAATTGTGAGACTACAATCTGACATTGGATTTGTGATCTGTCGATCTGCAAGATCTGATGTAAACAATTTAATGCAGGTTTTGTGTGTAATTATCGCGAATCTGTTTGAGATGTAAGTTTGTTGTGGTATATTGAATTATACTGTATAAATGTTTAACAAAGTGACAAACACTTCAGTGTTTGTTCGTGTTATCTTTTGACTTTAAAATTTTAAACAGATTTACTGTGAAATGACACAGAGAATGAAACTTTGTATGTGAACTGAATCAGAGTCCAAGTGAATAGAAGGAAATCATCCATGATAAGGATTACCATGCTATACAGCTATACTAAGGATTTGATACAAAACTCTATTACAGAGGTTCTTCCAACCATGGTTGAAATGTCATCACGTTTTTTTTCTTCCTTTTTCTTCTTCAGTCGTTGATGATTTTGTATTGCTACGTCCCAATTGCTGCTTAATTTAACCTCCATAACTTGTCATAATTTGACGAGTTCAATAACAATAACGTTAATCAAATTGTTCACTGTCCCGTGGGTCCGGTGTATTTCCTTCAACATCATCATGTAAACAACGATCAGTTTGGCAAAAGTGATTGTTAGCTGAAGATGTTACCTATAACGTACAGAGCTAATCTCTGCTGACAAGGGAACAACAGACAAGCTGATTAGGGCAACAAAACGTTCTGTGTGTGAACAAGTGAGTTGTGCCGAGTGGATCTACGTCTTAAGTTGATTACAACTCTAGCGTACAGCTGAACGTGTAATACAAGATAACTAATGTAAAGTCTAGGCCAAAGATATTAGAGTAAACTTTACTCTATTATTTTTGGTGTAGGCCTGCTGACGTCTATCCAGTCGTCATGAACTGTGAAACATGGTACACGGTTGACACGGCTGTCAAATGTAAAACAATGTACGCAATCAGGGACTGTGGAACAATGTACGCAATCAGGGACTGTGAAACAATGTACGCAATCAGTGACTGTAGAACAAATGTACACAATCAGGGACTGTGAAACAATGTATCAGGGCTCTCAACTGTGACAAATGCAAGGAGTGTGCTAATAGTTGTTGCCAATTACTTGAGCCAGCTAGGTATGCAATAAGGCTGCATGTTCAAGCAATATGTGCACTCAGATTTTCTTGATTTCTATTATTCTTTCTGCGATTGTTTGACGCAGATAAATGACGCTATGTTGACACGACATGTTTCAAGATCGACAGGGCTTCGCTGCGTCTGGCACGTATGTCATGATTTTGGTTTCGTAGATGGCGCACCAGTGCTGCTCTCACCATTGATCTTTTCATCATAACTGTTACAGAAACAAATAAAGGGCTTTCAATGCTAGAGTTAGATAGAATAAAGAAAGATAACAAGTTCTAGTTCAATACTAGAGCTGGATAGAAAAAAGAAAGATAACAAGCTCTAGTTCAATACTAGATATAGATAAAAAAAAGAATCTCTAGTTCAGTACTACATCTAGATATATTACAGGAAGGAACCATGTACTGCACATTTCTCCAGTGCAATGTTAAATATATTTCCAGTCCAGTCAAGTCGGGCATTATTACAGTGTTAAAATCGTGAACCTCCATGTTTGTGTCAAACCTGCAATGAGATTTTGATCGTGAAAATTTGCCTTCGAATAAATCACAATCCTGCAGTATTAGGCACACTGGGATACACTTTCCCTTGTTCTATGACGTCTCGTTTCCCAGTGATGAGATTACTCTCGACGTGTTGAGGAAACTTGTGATGAGGTCTAATCAAGTCTGATTTATGGACGAAATAGTATGATTTGTACAGTGTAGAGCAGAGTTTAGAGAAAAGCAAATTTTAACATTTGAAATAGGTATGTATCCTGCACCTCTAACGCACCATGTGTTGTTAAGGTATTCTGATAATGAAATGGTAGATGGACTTACTCTTTGACTTCATCAGGCACGTGAATGTGATCCATGGGCACCAGGTGGCGCAACTCTTCCAAACTTTGCACATAAACAAGTTTTGTGTAAAACTTTGTGCTGAAACAAAAAACAATACAAGTACATTTTGTACAAAGTGGCATGAAATCATTTAGTTTGAACAACGGTTATACTCCAATGAATAATACAGATGAAATAATAACTATAATAACTACATAACAAGAAATAATAACGACAATAATGAACATGATAGCGAAGATACTAAATAATAATTGTATTGCTTTGCACTATTGCATTTTGTTTTCATTTTTTTCATTGTTTTTTTTGCACGTTTGTATATTGTACTTCTCTGCTCTAGTGGCGAAATAATGATTTATATATAAATGTAGATATGCAAAGAATAAAGCTTTTATATTTACCTGATGAACGGTTTGGACATGATCATGATTGTACGAAGAAAGAACGTTGGATGAACAATAATCAGGCGTTTTAAATTCTTCTTGAATCTAAATACACAATTACTTTTTAATAGATTAAATAGTTAAGAAATTTTAATTTATTAATTCTACAATTAAATTAAATTATTATGCAAATGAATAAAGACGAAGGGAATGACAACGAGTTGCAATGTTGAACACTTAGTCCAGAACTTCGTCTTCATTTTAGAAGAATGATTTCAATTTCATGTCAGTCCAAACTTTTGTTGCTAGCACGACATCTAGAATTCTCCGAGAGACAGAAATCTGCATGGCTATAACTTTTGCTCACCATCTTTGAGCAGCAACTCAACATATGCTCACTTGTTCAAATAGCACAATTATACAGCACAGTACCTAGGTCTCCGATTCGGCCATTGCCAGTTAAAACTAGGGCATGTTTTGAAGTATTTTATTCTACTGTATTGTATTTCTATTATATTGCATTACACTTGCCTTAGTACTCGTCACATTTAGGGCAAGACGGGATTTAAATATCATCAATATTTACAATCGGATAGTCTGTAATGCTTTAAATTTAGTTTCTATTTAATTCAATGTAATTTCAATTTCAATTCTTTACAATATACTTTCAGCCACAAAGCGTATTAATAACAAATTTGAAATCAGAATATCACTAGAATATGAGTTTGAAGATAATACAGATTGCATTGTAGAATAAAAGAATACTAAGGTGAAGGTAAATCAACTATATTTTGAATCTTGATAATTTACACAATTTGACTCCTACCTTCTATCAACCATCTGGTAAGAATGTTTCAACCAATGAAAGCTCGGCATTCGTTGCTTAGCAACCGATCCATGAAAGTATACAATAGTGTATTCATCCATCACCAAAAGTTCAAGTGTACTGATCACATATCTGTTCAAACAAGATTAATTGTTTAATTGTACTGATCACATATCTGTTCAAACAAGATTAATTGTTCAATTGTACTGATCACATATCTGTTCAAACAAGATTAATTGTTCAATTCTACTCGTCATGTAGCAAATTTAACAAGATCAACATTTCATTTGTACTTATCACATACCTGTTCAATTAATATCAACAGTTCAATTGAACTTATCACATAACTGTTTAATTAATATCAACAGTTTAATTGAACTTATCATATGGTTACTTATATAAGATCACCATCATCAACAGCAGAGCTGGAATACTAGTGAGTGCATGGTGCCGTTGATTTAAATATGAAAAATAACAAACTACAATAAATTCAAAACAACTAGCCTATCCATTGAGCCTGTAAATAAACAGATGTTAACTGAGATCGAAAAATTTAACAAGGATTATATCCAATGCAGCATTTCAATTCGACGATCATGTCAATAGAATTAAGTGATGTAACCTAATGAACTTATTAATATAACATACTCAATTTAACTTGGATTTCAAATTCAGATGCTCTTTCAATAAATAACATAAATCCTGATACCAATAATCCCACAAATCCTAGAAACTGATTCTTCCTGATATGATGAAACTTATGATAATGATACTCGCGCCTGCAAAAGCGTAAATACTCCCAGGAATAAGCTCCTCATGATATAAAGACTCACAGGAATGATCTTCTCATGACGTCATGAGTCATGACGCAATACTCACAGGAATAGATTCCTCATGACGTAATGGTAATCACTACGTCTGATACTTGGTAGGTAGGATGCTGTCAGAACGATAATCGTGTTGAAACCGTCTCCATAGTAACCTTCAAACAACAACTAGCACAGTAAGCCCATGTTACACACGAATGATGTTTTCTGATTAGTTATTCTTGAGCCAATTGTAACGCCTGCACAGTGTAGGAGGAAAAGTTTGAAATCCAGATGTCTCAGGTTCGAACTATAGCTCAGCTCATTTTTTTTTACTTTTTGCAACCCAGAATTCCGCATGGACAACAAATAAATTGGAAATTCTAAGAGTAGTTAGAAAGAGTGCAGCAATGTTTTTCATTGAGGACCTTGAAGTGATGATGTTGCTTATGATTTAGCAATGGTACGTGATTAAAGAAAGGGGATTAACACGACTGAAGAATTTGGATAAGAGTAATTTCTTCACTTATAATTCATTGTCATACACTTGTACAATGATCACACTATGATCAGACTATCCTGAAAGGATTCTGTTAAAGTTTCCCATGATACAAATTCACTAGTATGTATTAATCATTGGTTGTGTATTAATCACAGTACAGTGACTGTAATTAGTTACCTCAATGGGGAAAGAATCAATTTAAGATTGTGCATTATCATCGTACAGTGCAGGGTATAGTTACCTCCGTGGGAAAGAATCCGTTTGTAGGGTTCAACGACCTTGAGGTCAATGCGATGTTTTCTGTCACCTATCTGCACTGTCCGCCATCTTTCATTCTCTTCCACTTCCTGTCGAGACGCTATCGAGCTGACGTCATCGTCACGTGACGCGCTGACGTCATCGTCACGTGACGCGCTGTCCTCAGACGGACTCCGATCTGATATAAACATAGTCATCAAAGAAGACAAACATAGTCAAAGTAGACAAACAGAGTCATCAAAGTAGACAAACAGAGTCATCAAAGTAGACAAACAGAGTCATCAGAGTAGACAAACACAGTCATCAAAGTAGACAAACATAGTCACCAAAGTAGACACACACAGTCATCAAAGTAGACAAACAGAGTCATCAAAGTAGACAAACAGAGTCATCAAAGTAGACAAACAGAGTCATCAAAGTAGACACACATAGTCAATACACCAATCACAACAGACTCAATCAAACTGAACCTCAAAACCATACACACCATATCAGTACAACAATACCTTC